>JANHZU010007767.1:147173-157998 GCA_032468055.1 Acrochordus granulatus | reverse complement strand
TTCTACCTCAAATTCCATTGAAAATGATTTTTTGGTGAATATTTTTGGAGGTGTGGAACGGATTATCTGACTTTCCATTGTTTCCTATAGGAAATTGCGTTTCTCTTTACAAGCATTTCACGCTAAAATTTCGTTCTTCCGGAATGGATTAATCTCGTCTTGTGAGGCACCACTGTATTTGATTGGAACTAGCATAATTGGCCCCACATTTATTTTGAGGATAGATAATTGTTAAAAAACCTACTGCCATCATTTCAAAATCATAACCTTAGAATTCTTGTGCTGACGTTTGAATTTACGTTGACGTTGTCACCTTTGATAAGAAAACAAATCATAAAATCAGAGTTGGAAAGGACTTTAGAGGTGTTCTGGTTCAACACTTTATTCAATGGAGGATCCACCAAAACATCGACAGGTGACAGCCAATTTTGAAGACATCCAGCAAGTTGTGGAAGTCTATTCCATTGGGTAATATCTCAGCTTGTATCATAAAGAAGTTCCTCTTGATGTCTAGCCTGAACCAATTTCAATTTGGTTCCTACCCATGGGTTTTGATTATGCCTCTTGGGCAATAGTTGCATCATACTGCTGGTTCATGTTTAACTTTCATGTTTTGACAAAGGGCATCCAGATCCCTCTCCCTTATTATTGCTACATTTTTCTACTTGGATGCAGAAGTTACATTTCTCCCTGTTAAATTGCTCCTCCCAACTTTGTGAGACAACATAACTAGTATTGTCTAGCCCATATTGACCATTTTATGAAAATCATGAGATGCTCAAAGACTTTGCTGAGGTCCAAAGTCATGTCTCCAGAATTCCCTTGGTCTACAAAGTTAGTAATGCTACCAAAGGAAGAGATAAGTTTAATCTGCCTTTTCTTTTTGACAAACCATGCTGATTTGTCAAACATGTAGAATCCCTATTCAAGTGCTTACAAAAATGCTGTTTGCTAATCTATTCAAGGACTTTGCCAAATACAATCAAATTGGGTTTTTTGGATCCAAAATGAAAACAATAGCATAGTTTGAACTGAGAGGCTATAAAAAGTTATGTCTCTTTAGGAGTACAGTAATAAACTTTCTCCTTTGTGCTGAATTGCATAAGATTGTTACAAGGATTTCCAAAATCTCCATTTTGTTTTCTATGTGCTTTCTTCCCCCTTTTTCCTCAATACTGCTTCTTTCCTAATTCTTTTTTATGGACTGGAATGGTGGTAAAGACATCTCAGGTTCTTGAGTTTCAAGGCTATGGTGATATGGTTGTAGGTGTTCTTTGCAGTATTATCTGTCTCCATATGTATCAGTGGGAAGGGGATTTGGTAAATCCTGAAAATTCTTCCATCTTGCCCTGATCTTGCTCCTGGCAGTCAACATATATCATTAACTGATAGTTAACTATCCAAATGTTTTTTACAGTTCTTCAGAGTAGTAGGATATCAACTGCCATGATTCTAATAAGAGCAGTTTAGTTATGGAAGATAGTGGGTTTCCCGTCATTGGATGTGTCAAAACAGAGGCTTGACAGCCAGCTATCTAAGATGCTTTAATTTGGGTTCTTGCACTGAATTGAGGTCAGTTCCTTTCAACTCCAGGACTTTGAAAATGTGGTAAGAAACAATTATAAATGTTATTATTTTGGCTTAAGACAACATGATAATTTATACTGGGAATATGTAATTTCAAACTGGACTACATTGGATGTTGCTGCCTTGTATAGAAATTCATGAATTATAGTTCTATATGAACAAATAAGCAATATGCCATAAGGGGGCTGTTGATCTAGGACAGAGATCAATTTCAAGTCCACCTAAACCATCAAAGTTCCTTGGGTAAATTTGGGCCAGTTACTCAGTCCGATTCCAGTCTACTCCAAGACAGCTGCTGTGTATTTCTAATTATACATATGATTGGGCTCATTCATTCTCTTGGCCTTGCATTTAATAAATTTCTCAACCTTATTTTATCCCTTTTTGCTAATGAGTACTTTTATAGTTCTGATCTAGAATTTTGAATTTTCTGCCTCCATAATTTCTTGGCTCTTTCAACTCAAGCAAAATGTGTACAAAGAGGAACTCGTCTTTTAGGTGACTTGCATGTCAAACTGTTGCCAACAAAGTCTAAAGATGTTTAAAGAGAATGTTAAAAGATAAAAAAGACAGTATTAATTGGTGACAGTTAAGAGCTAAAGGAGATTGATAAATCTCCTGAACTACAACAATTATACAAGACTTGCCAGGAGCAATGGTTAAACACAACACTCATATTTCAAGCAAAATAGCGTTTATTTGTAATGTCAACACAAACTGAAAAAGTACAATTAAGAGTTGTAAACAAATACTCTGAATATCTTCTGCTCTATGAAACACACTTAAAAGCAAGATGTAGAAAATTAGAAGTAAAATTTCTTTAGCAGAGCTTCTGCAGTAAATTGTATACAGATTAATCAGTTACAAGCTACTGAAAATGGTATCTAAATCTGTCAGGTAAAGGCTCAAAGATCCACTTTTCACATACGAAAACTTAGCAACTTACATTGTAGAGCTTTTGACAATAAAGCTTTTTGAAACAACAGGGACCAACAATAAGGCAACTGTTATAAGGGTATCCAGGTTCAGATTACAAAGGGACAGAATACTTAACTGCCCAAATTTTGAATTTACATGCTAGGATCATCAGTGTTCTCTAATATCATGAACTTGCCCATTTTTTCTTTCAGTCTCTCAGAAGTTTTCATTTGATCTAGAAGAAATGAAAGAACAGAATTCAGAGGACTACAGACAAACAGCAAGTGTTCTTCACAGTCATATCTGAAAATTTTTTGGGTGGAATTTAAATTCTATTATTTTAGTTTGAGTAATTATTCAAAAGTCAGATCTTTTTGAGGTGAGTAGATTACTTTCAGGAATAGAGATAAAACCCTGTGCTTCTTTTTGAAGGAATGCCTGTACATTTATTGCCGTAGTGCAAAATTATCTGAAGACAAACTTATCCCATAGCAGTTGTTAAAATGACATCCACTGTTTTACCATTTCTAGGGTCTGATCCATATTGAAAATACTTAACTTATTGGAACATAATGTGGGAAGTTTGGGGAAATTTCTTTATGTCTAAGAACTTTTTCAGTGACACAAAGAAACAAATCAATGCCTAGTATGTCTAATGCAATACAGAGGTTGATAAGCCTCAGGCAACTGACAGTCTTCAAAGTCAGAGTGTATCTCTATTTATCACCTTTCCTAGGAAGAAGCACAAATTTATTTTCCTTATAATGAAGAATGTGCTGCAAATATGTCTGGAATGGAAAATTCATCCAGGTCATGTACTATGATGCTCTGCAGCCATATCAGTATTATGCCAGATTTTGTGAATACAGTAAGGCTTCCATTTATCAGATACTGGTTTGTTTATGCAGAATTTCCTTCTGTACGCACAAAACCACACCTGCCATTTTATACTTGTGTAAAATACGAACTGTGCAATCTCATATGGGATATAGCAGACCACCTGCTTTAAAGGGCACTCCTAATTTAATCCATTCAATGTTTATGTTTTAAATAATCAAGCTCTATATGGCTATTTGAGTGTGTAAATGGAGAATAAGTGAAGAATTTCAG
This sequence comes from Acrochordus granulatus, assembly GCA_032468055.1. Lineage (NCBI taxonomy): Eukaryota > Metazoa > Chordata > Lepidosauria > Squamata > Acrochordidae > Acrochordus > Acrochordus granulatus. The sequence goes on along the minus strand of JANHZU010007767.1, from coordinate 154,383 downwards.
AATGGTAGAAGTCAGCTTGGAAATACTGGAGAGTATCTGATTTGATCAACCAATGAAATGACTAGTATAAGATCACCATTACAATTGGGCAGTAGATGTCAACAGCAGTTACAAAAGAATAGTTGGGTTGATAGACAAGGTCTGCTGAAACAAACATCAGTTTTCTGAACTTGTGCTAATGTGGAATAATCAGCTGGTGCACCAGTAAAAAAAATCAGAAAGAAAAGTGTCTGACCTCAACATGGGCATTAATTACATGAAAAAATCCAGCAGTGTTTATCTAAATTAAACTGCCAGCCTCCACTTCCCTAGCCCAACCATATTCACAAATATTCCGTTGTTTTTAGTAACTCTAGAAATTACATAAATAATAATAATTTAACAAAAACCTAGTCTCCAAGACTGCCAAAAAAGTTAGTGAAGTCTTGAGCTGCATCAACGGAGATATAAGCAGTGTGATCAGAGGTACTGATAGTTTTATTTTATGCTGCACTGGTCAGATTGAACTTGGAATACCATATTCAGTTTTGGTTGGTTGCTGGAGTACAAGAATGCTGAGGAACTGGAAAGAGTGCAAAGAAAACAACAAAGATGTTGAAGGACTAACTATGGGACAATAGTTAAAGAAACTGGGTGTGTTCAGCTCAAAGAAGAATGAAGGGAGTCATACTAATAGTCTTCCAATGTTTGAAGAGTTGTCACCACAAAGAAGGTGTGGATTACAATGTATAATTTAGGGTTTATTCATTATACAATTAGGTTCAACACAATTTAAAAATAGGGCATGGAGTCGAAACTATGAAAAATTAATATAAAACTGCTCCTTTTTATCAGCCAAAATGCCCACTTTATAGAAAATGAACCTTTAAGACCTCACAAATTCTATCACCAGATAGATACATTTTAAGAAAGGAAGATCAGAGGTATATAATGGCTGCTTAACAGAGGTAGGTAAATATTAGATAAAGATCCATAGTACTAAACTGAGAGAAAAGTATGGAATAACATACATATTGTAATTTAACAGGCGGCCCAAGAGGTTAGGAAAATACTATTCAAATAACCCAACTGAGGACCTGCATGACTTCAGTCATAATATAAGGCCTACACTGTGGGAAAGAATTATTGAAAAAGCCAAAAAGTCAAATTATAAGTATCCTCAAGGACAGGGAATGGGCTGTACTGATTAAAGACAATTTCAAACTTTTTGGTCTACTCAAATATATATGCTAAGCTTTATCACAAACTACAACAAAAAGGCTTCTTGACTGGGTGGGGACAAGAAGGAAATATGGCAAAAATGCAAAAAATCTGAAAACTTTCTCAAAAAGGCAACATGTCATCTCCCTCCTTTTCACATGGAATTGATAAAATCTCCTGGATGGGAGATGAGACATCTTCCTATTACATCAAATATTAAAAGTTCAGTTGCCTTTTGAGATAGTTTTGGAATTTTTTTTGTAATTTTGCTATAAATCATGACCTGGAATAATGAGAATATACATAGAGAAGAAGAAGGAAAGATTTAAGATATAACTAGAAATCTGGTAAAGAATGATTAATCTGGTTGCACTGGTTGGGACAGAAATACAGCTGAAAATGTTCACTTGGAAATAAACAAAATTATATTGCTGTGGCTTACTCCAGAGGCTGACATCCTTAAGGACACAGGACAATATATGTGTGATATGCAGTGCAGTGGCTCAGCGGCTTAGTGCCGCCTGTTATGTCAACCAGAAATGTCCGGCACTCTGGCAGGTTCAATCCGCAGCTTTGCATGATGGGGTAAGCTCCCATCACTTGCCTCCAATTCCTGCCCACCCAGCAGTTTAAAAGTATGTGAAAATGTGAACAGATTAATGGGTACCTCCTTTGGAGGGAAAATGCCAGCCGGCAAAATGACGGAACAGTGAGTCAGTGCGGAAGTCACCTGTCCTGGAGGATGCCTCGGATATGAATATCGCCAGCCAGCCGAGGGGCAGGGTAAATAAAAAAGTAATGCATAATCTCTAATCTGTGTAAGCCGCCAAGAGTCTCCGGAAACTGGCTGCATAGAAATGTGATTAATAAATAAATATGCAGATAGGTGTGAGCAGGACACACCCTAGAAGGAAGAGATAGTATTGTGTTTATGTGTGATATATGTCAGAATTAAATATAAAATAACTACCTAAGTAAGCAACACCTCAGCTCTACATATATAGGTGATATTTAGAATGAACTCCTTGAAAGAATGCAACCAAAGGCATACTAATATTTCCAATACTTACTGATAAGGTCACTTCTGTCCAGCAGTAGCTCTAAATCTTTGTCAGTTATTACTTTTTCTCTTGAACCTTTAATCTCTCTATAAAAAGAAAGACGGAAATGTTTTCATTAAATTCCCTTGTATTTAAGGGCTTAACTTCTTGGCAGTGATTTCAGCTTTAGTTATAAAAATGTTTCCTTCATATAAAAATTTGTTCTGAGGGGGAGCCAATGTGGTGTAGTGATTAAGGGGTTGGACCAGGAGCAGAGGAACTCAAGTTCTAGCCTATCTTCAGATATGGAAGCTTTCTAGATAATGTTAGGCCAGTCATTCTTCTTAACCAAACCATTTCACTGGGTGGATGTTGTGGGATAACACAAAGAGAAAGTGCTATCCATGCCATCTTGAACTACAAAATGAAAAACAGGATGTAAATCAAATAAACAAGCGAGCAAGCAAGCAAGCAGGTCATACCTGTCATAATCCCTGGACTGTAGCAATTCTATTAACTCTTTGGGGTCTAAGCAGCTCTTTGACTGGTTTACTCCAAATTTACCACCTTTGAACTGATCTTAAAGGGAGACAAGAACAAATATCTTTACTGTTCAGCACTCTCACCTTGTCAATGATTTTTTCATTAAATATATAAACTGCCAGTCATTTTTGTAATTATTCTAAAATAGAAAAATAGAATTAGTTGTAGAAAAGTAATTCAAACAAATATTTTCCAAAAGGAGTTCCTCAATATTATGTCCTCTGGAAGAAAATAATCATTTAAGTTTCGTATTTATATTGTGGAAATACAGTTAGGTGTGGGTATTAAAATATTAATTCAAAAAAGACAATCTGAAGCACTGCATAAATCGCATTCCATTTCCAATATCACTTGAGCTAAAATCAAGTAGGCATCATTGCTGTCAGAGAGAATACAGGGCAAGCTGTTGTGACATCCAGCAGCACAAATTTAGCTATCTTTAGACATTTACTCAATCTCATCTCTGAGCTGTTTCTCAGACAAAAAGCCCCTTGTTTTTATTGTCTTAATAGCCTGAATTCTGAAAATTGAGTTTTTTTGGAATCTGACAAGGTTCTCTACTCTTTTACATCGTAAATGTAAACTGTCGACTGAGATACATTATTACTTCAATGGTGTACCTTAAACAATAATGTACCGTATCTCAAACAATCTGAACCACCGATGGCTACTTAATTTGCACTTCATTTAGCAACTGAGAGTCTCCCTTGTTTTAGGGAGATTTCACAACTAGATTGTTGTGAAAAACATTTAAGAATGACAGTCAGTCATCCTTTTTTTGAATAGTATCAACAGCATGTGTCTATGTTTCAGAGTTTGTAAGATTACAACCAAATATTCAAAGTTTTACCTGCTCATTAAAATTCCCATCAATTTTACTTAAAGTTTAAAAACATTTTTGCCAAGATTATAGCTTTTTTAGTGATTAGCCTTCAGCTGTTCAGCTTCACAATAAGCAGCAAGTAGCTGTAGAACTTTTTATTCCATCAGTGGACACAGATAAAGTAAATACAGTAAGTACATAAGATAGGACAGAAGAGATGGTGTTTTACTGACTTGTCTAATTTATCTAAAGATACAACAACAAATTAATAAAGTAGAACAGAAAGGGGGCAAAATATTTAATGTTTCACTTTTTTGAGCAGGGATGAATCAGCAAACGTCCATCAATGGGATAATCCCAATATTTTTGAACAGTCCCATCTCTAGGAATGAGATTGAACACAAATTTGAATTGTACAAAAGTTCAATAATGCCATAGATTAGAACCGAGTCTCAAGCACGATCTAGTGTTTATTGAATTGTATCATGTTAGACCTGGAAGGGACCCATCTGAAAATTTCCACCAAAGGGGTGACTTTATCATTGTTGTAGGCAGATGATTCTATTGCCTCACATCTCTTATTACCAGAATTTTCTTCAGTTTGTCCTAAAGACTACCTGTACCTAGAATTTACTCCATATGAAGCCAGTCCAGATGCTTCCAATTATTTAGTGTCTAGTACATCATTCTTAAAAGATGAATCAGTCTGAAATTTATACTGTAAAATGGAATAACTGCAAGCTGCTCCTTACCAGAATTATTTGTTAAATAATTCATACACCTAAGTAGGTTTGTGGCCCATGTACTATTTAGCAATTATGGAAGGATGTTCTTTTTTGTCTCCGCTCTCAAATGTCTTTAGATTATTGCTGGATTTTCCATAGCCAAGAAACAAAGTTAAGTTTCTTATAATCTTGATCTTCTAAATGCTGACAACGGAAGCTGTGCCTCCTGCATGTTCAGACTTTTGAACATATCTACTCTTCTGTAACCCCTCTAAGGTAACAAACATTTATCTTCTCCTCCCATAGCTCATCTCTTATTTCTATAAGCAAATCCATAAAAATAATCTTTTTAGACATGTCAGCAGAAACTTCATAAAATGTTGCCAGAAATAACAACATATTTTAATCTTGATCAAATAAACCAACTATATTCCTTCCTTTTACTTCCAAGTCTTAATTTATAGTCAGTCAAATATATCAGATTTGAGGATGTGATTTCTCTCAATTTCTTCTTTGCCCCACAGTACTGAGTTCTTTAAGATTTAACAAGCCTCTTTTGTAAATCCAGCAGGAACAAATTATCCAGGTCACTCTCTCAGTTGGTCATTTGTATTTCCCTTTAAATTCTCAGCCAATTTCTTTTTAGATGCAGTAAAACACTCTTTTCTCAGTCATTCTCTTGGTCTGTTATTTGTACATCCACATTTGATACTGTCTTGTGAGATAAAATTTGTTCAACATCTGTCATTTTTTCAATAAAATCTTTTGGACATAGTCTGTCCGTAGAAGTAGGCATCATTGTTGATATTATAACTATTTTTTCTGATTTCATTCCTCAAAAGTCTCATGTATTTTCATTATTAGAACTTTTTGCAGATTTGTAAATCCTTCCTCTATCTATAAACTTTAGTCTCTTCCAGTGTCCAGTTTTTGAATTTACTTTTCTTTGGTTTGTCATGTAAAAATAAAAATCTATAGTATTCCCCTTGAGAAGCTGTTTGTACTTTATAATAAATTAATTCTATAATTTATTCTAAAATCCTATTGCAAAAGTTTTCATCTTCCACTTTTATATTGAACTTACTGCTTATCTTTCTAAGATCAAAATCTTATTTAGCTTTTTGCTGTCTATTTTAGATTCTTCAAATTCTTAAGCTTATGATTAAAATTTTATTTCATTCAGGATTGAAGGCAGACTCCCCCACTGTTTTCAGATTTGTAATTCTGAAGGTTTCTAACAGCTTAGGAGGAGTTAATGAGCAATTTCTGAAAATTATTAGAAAGTGAGGTTTGTGAATTTAATGTCCTTTAAAAGTTTCTGCTGTGGTTGTGAGCAAAATGGCTACTCCCATATTTCTTGGGGGTGAAACCTAAAAAAAACCCTGCTTCCCTGCAATCTCCTTGGGAAAAGCACACATGCAATCTCCTATCCTCTCTTTATTCAAATAGGTTTGAGGCAGCAGCCTATTCACTGGTTCCTTGGTTGTTGCTGTAGCTGTTGGCTTTGCTTTTGCAGAACTGTCTTCAGTTTTACCCTAGCTCCCTCAGAAGTCTGTATTCACCTATTATTCCACCAAGAGTTTTTGCACAACTACATTTAGCTCTCCAGTTGCAATCTAGTTTAAGCCTGACAACTTTAGCAACAATCATCCATGCCCTGACTACATTGTAAATAGACTTGCAACTCACCAGTTCATAGGCTACTATATATTAACTTCAAAGAATATAATCTGGCTTCAATTGGTTCAAAGTGTGATGTCATATTTGTAATCATACCTATATTAAAAGTTTAGCCATGGTGCCATTTGTTTTATAGAAACAATATAAACTGTTGCTTTTGATTTTTAAAGCTTGAAAGGCTAAATGGACTGGCTGCCTAAAGAAATATCTGTTTGTATCTGTTATTATGAGCTTACGGGGCATTCAAATATGCAGGAAATGCCTTTCTGAAGATGTCTGAGATCTTGGAATGTAGAAAGCCATTGTCAAGTACGTTGGAGGGGATTTTCTCCCTACAGGACTGAAATTAAAATCCAGGGGCCTATTTGTTTGAAAATCTTAGTGAGGGCTTTCAGTAATAATATACAGTTTTATGTTTCATGATGTATTTAAGATTGTCCTTATAGTCTGTACTGATAGCTGTACCAATAAACAAACAATGGATTTTAAATGGAAGCCTTTTAAAGGCACAGTATTGTTAGCAAAACCTCATAGCTGATGGTCCAACAGAGAAAACGTGAATGTGATTTCTAAGATTTAGAGATATTACTAACTTTTGTGGATAATCAGCTTCTCTAACTTCCTCTTGGCAGCAGCCCTCTCCACAATCTTCTGATCAATGGTATTTGCAGTTACAAAACGATATACGACCACCGGCTTTTTCTGACCAATTCTGTGACATCGGTCTTGTGCTTGAAGGTCAGACTGAGGGTTCTATGAAAAGAAAAATACATGAATTTAATGTTTAATGGTTACATGAGCCTCAGATTCATCTTTTCATGTAAACAAACATGTCTGTGAAGACTCTCACTCGTCCAGGGTAATAAACTTTGTTGCCATGTAAACAAAGTTTTCTCAAGAAAAAGGACTTCTGCTTCTTGCTTACAATTTATTGAGAAAAATTGGGGAAAAAGTTCTAAGAGAGAGGGGTACAAATGACTTGATCTAATTGTAGATATAAAACAGTGCAACAAAAACAAAGATCACACACATCAAGTACAGAAGCAGCTGTGTGAGCTCAAAGATGCAACTGCTTAAAAGCCCCAACAGATGCTACATGCATGCCTGAACGTGCACCAAAATCACATTACCATTCAAATTTGAATCTCTTTAGTCTATAAATAAGAATCCTGAATACTTTATATGCTTGTGGATGTTCA
>JANHZU010007767.1:70856-89333 GCA_032468055.1 Acrochordus granulatus | reverse complement strand
TAGGTCCCTACCATTTTTGTCCTTTATCATGCCCATTTTTGCACAAAACATTCCCTTGATATTTCCATATTCTTGAAGAGATCTCTAGTCTTTCCCAGTCTATTGCATACTGTGTGTCAAAATGAAAAAAAATGTATTAATGCAAGAATGAGCAATCTGAGCTGTTTCTTGGATTTTTAATTAACTAGCTGAATTCTTTTTTAGGGGTTACAATGTAGTTTTATTGTGTTTAATATTTCTAGAAAATCAGGAAATGTTTCTGGCAGTCTCACTATTTGTGATCCAAGGGGCTTCTGAGATGGCAAAAAAACCTCACTATCCACCTCTGTATGACTGAATTTCAAAACAAAGGAACAGAGTTCTTGTTTGCAAATTGGAACTGGTTAATGCTCTTTTTTTGCATAATAGGTGAATCAGGGTAGAGGAAGAAGGGTATACAATCCTGTCTGAATCGTTGATATATAGACAAAAGGGGAGAGAACAGGACATTGAAAGCAATATGCCCCCCATATATTTTGGAGCAAGAAATGTTCATTATAACTAGAATGTGCACAGGTCATTCAAGTGTACACATGAATTGTGTACATTTACCTTCGCTGTCATTGAATATAAGCTATTTAATAATGAAATACACACTCATTTCCAGATGTGTTCACTTCAGTTACGCAGATTAAAGTCAGCAGAAAAGAGTCATAGCAGTTTTCAGTTACTGAATATTTATTTAAATATATTAAATATATTTGCTGTATCATTTGATACAGAAAACTCAGCATCCAAAGCTTGTTGGTACTCACTCGCCAAAAGTCAGCCATACTTCCAATAGTCTGGAAGGAGACACCACTGTCTGAAGGAGTTTGTAAAAAGAGTTCAGACATCACTTTGGTGTAGTAATAGGCGTTTGAACTTGTCATTCCATAGGTCACTAGAGGGAGTTACGAAAAGGAAAAACAGGAAATTTATCAGTTAAGATTTTAAATTTTAATTAAACACTGCCTTGAAATATGCATCGCTGATTAGGGATGATCTTGATTTTTACTGGAACTGATTCTATAGAAGCATCAGCTGCCCCGCAATGCAGTGGCATGTGTAATGTTAGCATTACACACCACCACACAACACTGGTGCCACGTGAGGTGCGCTAATTCCCAATAGGCTTCTGGGTGCAATTCAGTTAAAGCTGTATGTGGCATAGGGCCAGGCTATTTGTGGGACCATATTTCCATGATGGTGTCTGCCTATCAGATCGGGCAGAAGGGCATGCTCCAGGTCCCATCAGTTGAAACAATGTCACTTGATGAGTCCAAGGAAGTGGCTCCTGTCTTGTGGAACAGCCTCCCACCTGACCCAACCCTACTGGTCTTCCAGCAACCTGTGAGAACCTGGCTTTTCCACCAGGCACTGGGGCCAGAATGTTGATGGAGCTCTGACATGAGAATGTGTCTGTGTGTTTGATATGTTAACACTGAGATTTTTAGTTTTCTGTAATTGATTATAAATTGGATTTTTAAAAAACTTGTTCAATGCTCAGAATTCCTTGGATAGATGGGCAACTGTATAAATGTATTAAATGAATGAGTGGTGAATTAACGAATGTAGAATGACACATGTCTTTGAAAAGTTTTAATGTGTTCCAAATGAAATTCTTGGTTGTACACACGACATACAGTTTCTGTCCAGCACTTTCTGAATCATCATCGTCACTCTTGGATTTGGAGTAAGGGGACTCACCAAACATTTGAATATTTTAAATGTATTGAGTTTGATACCACTGGCATAGAAAAAATATCTTGTTTGGAACTTCCTATATACTACAGGAATAATTCCATGAGTTGGAGGCTGTTGGTTAGAATCCAAAAAAATGGGAAAATATAATAAAAAATAATCAAAATAAAAACAGCACATTTGGAGTTTTACCACTGGAGGTCAGGATCCAACGACCCTTATAATATTTGTTCCCAGCTTAAATTATGATACTGCTTTTATCTGAAGCTATGATTATGATCTGGCCCTCTGATCGAAGAGAACACATGTAGCTCAGGGCTGAACTACGGAGTCCCTTGGTGCTCTCTGAGCTTGGTTGTTTGCCTCCAGACGTTTCATTATCTTAATTACGTAAAATCACCAGTACTAGTGAGTGTGGGGTTTGTTTCCTGTTGATACACAGCTGCTTACGCTGCTATATCTGGCCCTAAATACAACTGCAGAATATATCTACCACCACAGGCATTCACAGTATATTTTCCCAGGATGAGGAAGGGGCAGGACAGGTGCAATATAGGATCTGTGATTCTTGACGGATTATGAAATGCTAATCCGTGCATGTGCCTGTATAACATAACTTCTTGTTTTTCTAGCATCCTGTTACATTATGAAAAGATAATACAACAATTTTAGGAAGTAGACTTAAAAATCACTTTATTTTGTTCTGGTTTCATCAGCCACCTTCTCCTCAGATAACACAGCAAAAAACTTATATATTTCAGGATTACATCTGCAAAAATGTGCTGTTTCAAGCAGGCTTTTTCTTAGAATTTCAGATCTCGAGCCTTTTTATGTCATTAATAATAAAAACATGCTAGTATCAAAGAATAGGTTTACTACTTTTGGTTGTTCTTATGCCCTGAGTTTTAAAATCTGTATATTACATTTATCCCTTCTTTTTTAGTCGGTAAATTTGAAGACCAAGCAACTGTGCTGCTTAATGGCTGAACCTAAATTTCTCAGTTTCACCTCTTTTAAAATATTGTATATTTTATTGTAGATTTGAAGGCCAAAAATGCTTTGGAGCACATGGGGCTCAAAAATAGCCCTCAGCTGTAATTCCTTAAAGTAGACAGAACAAGAAAGTTTCATGAGATTATGCAACAACTTTGGAAGCACCAGATGGCAAAAATGGGCAGTGACATTACAGTGCTGACCACAAAAGCTCAATTCATTGCCACAAATATGCTTTCACCTTTACATCCAAAATGCTATGCAATCCTATCAGACTAGATCTTTCAAATGTTGAAAAATCAGGAATTGAAAATTGAAGAAATCAGGTATTTTTTGCGACTTAAGTGTACCTACAAATTTAAACTAAAAGGAAATATGCCAGTGAGGCAAATCAATCAATCAATCAATCATCATTTCCCTTGCCTCAGCTGCGCAATGTTGATGGAGAAGAAGAAAAAATGGTCTGCACACACTACATACAGTATAAATGTATAATATTTTTCATGTGGCATATGATGGTAGCTGGATTTTGGCATAGCTTCTCTCTGATAGCAGTGGAAGTGTGAACATAACACTGCCAAGGCAGAAGATTCCCTCTGGTTGCCTGGGAAATAGGAACGCACACCCTTGTACCCCATCATTTATAGTAAGGGCAATGAGAGGGTTTTGTTTGTTTCGGTGATATCAGGATTGATGGTTGTGACATCACATTCACCATGTGGCTCTTGAAAAGGTGAAGAAATGTCATTTAGAAATAAATGGTGCGGTAGAACAAAAGAGATAAGGATGATTCTTTCAGGAGGTCAATGGCCCAGACAAACCTGACTCCTGGGATAAAAAGCTCATCCAGTAAGTGAATAGGTCATCTTTCGCTTATTTCCCAAGGTGTGATCAGCTGTGATTGGGATCAAAACTTATCACGCTCATGCATATATGCCAAGAGGCTCAAGCATTTACTAAGCTAAAATCAATAGCTGAGTTATCAGAAAAACCTGATGAGTCTCGTACTCAAACAAATGTTCAAAGCTCCCGCTTTGCACAGAACAGAGCATCGTTCCATATGAGAAGAATGATTTGGGCTCCCTCCTGTTGGTCATATTCGAGCTCCACTGCCCCAGTCATGAAATACAACCTTCTGTGCCGAGAGATCACAGGTGCTCCATTGAGATAATGATGAATTTACTGAAAGCAAACAGCTATTGTTGTCGCAGTACAACAAAAATTGGTAAAGAGCTGCATTAAATCTCTACAGAAAGTACAATAAGTACTACCCTCTATGTTATCTCTTTTTCCACTCTTCCTGTTCAGAGATCTGAAAGGCAACATTCAGAGCATCATGAAAAGTTTAACCTAGGAGAGGTGAAAGAGATAGCCTGAGGTTCCTAGAAATGCAAATGGACCCTTCTTCCCATTACAAGAGCTATCTGTCAGTGAGACAAAGGGGCACAAGTAGGCTTAGTCCTCCCTCCCCACCCAGAGGCCGCCACATAATCCAGGCTAATGAGAGCCAAAAAACCCACCACTGTCTCACTGTGGAAAGGCCTTGCCACCCCGTGTTTGTCGTTCCTGCAAAGGGCTGATATTCATAGCACAAGTTTTTGGATACCATGACTGTCTATGCTTCATTTTGGGGCATATTTCATGAATTATGAGGAAATCCTTAGCCTTATTAAGTATCTCAAGAAGAGAAGAAAAGTCGGCTGGAACAGCAGAACTGCATTCTCCAGCTACCTCTACAATTTTGAGGACACTGAGTTATTACCAGCATAAATAACTGAAGCACGTCAGGGAGGGAGAAGACTGATTGCCATCTCCTGGCAGGAAAGAAGGAAAACAACAAGATGTTCAATGGAAAACAGCCCAATGCAGCCCAAAAGAGAGTTGTAGGTGTTACAAGAAGGAACAACAGAGCCCCATATTACTGGTCTTGAAAAGATGACTGTTGAAAATCAGACCAGGTTGAAAATCAACAAAAAGGAGACTGAGAAGCATGACAATCTTAAGAGATCAAGATATTTGTAAAGGGAGGAGAACCAGGGGGCTAAAATAGACTATCTTTTGTTCTATCCGCATAAAAACTATGTTGACTTTTGCTCCAAAATTACCTAAAATCCAGCCTCATCGCTATCCCAGATGGGGCAGATTTTTTATTTTTTATTAGTTAATTTAAATATATCCTAACAATTAAGGTAGTCCTGACTTACAACCATTTGTTTATTCACCATTCCAAGATATAACAGATCAAGATATAGCATATGAAAAATGTGATTTACAACAGGTCCTTGCAAATGTCGCAGAATCCCTATGGCCACATGATAAAAAGTCGGGTGCTTGGCAATCAGCATGTATTTATGATGGTTACAGTGTCCCATATTCATGTGACTGCCATTTACAACATTCCTAGTCAGCTTCTGGCAAGCAAAATCAATGGCAAAAAAAATCGTAAAATTGGATCCAACTCACTTAACAATTGCCTTACTATGCAATGGAAATTCTAGTCCTAACTTGTAAGTTGAGGACTATCTGTATATGAAGTGAGATAGCTGGGAAAGATATGGGAGATATCTAGTATCTTAGCTTAGCTCTCTAGCCATTCCTAGTAATTCTGGGAATTGAAGTCCACACATCTTAAAGCTGCCAAGGTTGAGAAACACTGCCTTAGTTCAACTATCATATGTAGGTCACTTGGTCAGTCTTGAAGACGCAGTGAGACTTGTTTTCTTAAGGAGTGAGTTGGCTGAGTGACTGGTGAGCAAGGCCATGCTGGCTGAAATAGAGATAGTGGGAAAATAAAATTTGTTGACAGATGACTTCGGAGACGACATAATGGTTGACTATATTGCCTCAATAGGCCTGCAAAATAAAGGATAGGAAGACATAATGCCAAGGAAGAGGGGAAATATCTTTTGAAGGGACCAATCCCCAGAGGCCAAACAAAGACCTTCTGGCAGTGAGAATATGCTTACAGGTGGAAGGGGACTTCCAGGAGTAAGGATGTATGACCAGCAGGCTAATTACAAGGACTTCAAATGAGCTATTAGGACCCAGTTTTAAAAAGGAATCCAGAGGTGACAAAAGAAATTGCTGACCACTTAACCTACCATCTGTTCTAGAGAAGAGTTGAAAGAATAATTAAAGAGAAACTAAGTGTATGTGCACAGAATAGTTAGTTTTCTAAATGTCCAAAAGGCAAAAAGGACAGGAAATGCAAAGAGAGGAGGATACAAGTCAGATGCCTGAAACTGTAGGAATTGTGTCAGAAGTATGCAGAATGCACTGAGGCTTATAAGAAATGCCCCAAAGAGCAAAAAAGATGTTTATGATTTGCCAGAAACTCAAACAAAGGCAACAAGGCTCTAATTCTAATGTGAGAAGAAAGAGTGAATTGATAATGGATGATGGTGAGAAGGCAGAAAGTCAAACTGTATTTTACATCTGTCTTCTTTCCAAAGGGAAACTAAGCCCATTCTGCCCAGCAATTTCCACTAGCTGAATAAAGGAGGTACAGATCAAGCTGGAGAAAAAGAGGATTAAAAAAATACTTAGCAAATTTAAAAGAATTCAAGTCTCGGTGGATTAAAAACTCAAAGACCTAGACAAGGTGACTGTGGAATCACTAGCTATTATCACTGAGAGCCAGAAAAAGTCCTAAAAGATTGGAGAAGAAATGTCCTGATCATCAAAAAAGGGAAAGAGGAGGTTCTCGGAAACTATAAATCTGCCAGCGTGATGTTTATCCTTGGCAAGGCAGATACGCAGCATATTTGTGAGCACCTGGAAAAAGATGTAACAAACAGCAAAAGTCAGCATGGGATTGTCCCAAGCAAAAAAGGTCTTATTAACCTTTCCTCCTTCATCAACAGAGCTACGATTTAGTAGATTGAGGAAATGGAAATGCTGGGGAGATTCTGTGCTTGGGCCTTGGCAAAGTTTTTGATGAGTGCCTCATAATATCCTATCAATAGGATGGTGAAATATAGGCTAGTTAATATACCTGTTGGATGGATTCATAACTGACTGGATGAGTACTCAGCAACTCATAAGTGGTTCCACGTTAAATTGAAGAGGAATGTTAAATGGAGTGCCTCAGAGCTCTGTGTTTTTATTAATGTCCCGGATGAAGGATTTTAGGGGGTGATCATCAGACTTTCAGATGACACAAGACTAGGAGAAGTGGCTAAGAGTTTGGAAGAGAAAGAGATTTCAGAAGACCTAAACAGGCATGACAAAGAAATATAGATCCCTGCATCTGGGGAATACAAATGGAAAGGCACAAGAACAGAACGGGGAAACCTGGAATAGTAGTAGTACGTGGAACAGGATCTGGGTGATGTTGGCAACCATCAGCGTGAGTCAACAGCTTATTGCAGCTGCTAAAAAAGCAAACATCATGTTAGGATGTGTTGATAACAGCATAAGATCCAGAACACAAGAAGATTTTTCCAATTCTCTTCTGCTTTGGTAAGATCCCTCTTGGAACCCCGTGTCAAGTTATGAGAACCACAGTCTCAGAAAGACAAACTGGAGCAAATTTAAAAGGGGGCTATCATGTGGGTGAGGGGACTGGAAAGTAGGTCCTATGAGGAGGTATGGTTAAAGAAACTCAGTATATTTAGCCTACAGAAGAGAAATCCAATAAGGGATGTGATAGCAGTGTCACATATATAAAGGTTTGTTGTATCGAGAAGAATATTGGTTTATTCTCTGCCATCCTGGAAGAAAGGACAAGAAGCAATAGTTGAAATTTCAGGGAAGTTAATTCAGGTTAAGTATTAAGACAAAAAGCTGTGAACTAGCAGAGTAGGTTATATTTTGAAGTGGTCTGTGAATGGTATTACTGTTTATTGTACATTTAATGTTCTATTGTTTACTGTCACAATAACATTACTTTGTTGTGCTGTGTACCTAAAGTTTAATGAAGTTTTACAGAAATTCTTACCAAAAACTTCTGCATAATTTCTGCTGCTACAGAGATGCTCACAGTTTTTTTTTTCACCATCCCACTTATTGTCATCTCTAATGCATTATTGACGTCAATGTCCTACTCAATCAGGTAACTCACAGGTTATGTTCACACAACATGCTTTATCAGGTCACTTACCAATCTAATAGTTGTATTTCACAACATGTTGAGTTTGGTTACTTTAAACCTTATTTTCATGTTGTTTTTGAGCACGGTTAAGGATGTGGTCTACTACTAACTTCTTTTGAGAGTGTAAAGTGCAAAAACTAATTATTATAAATTTGCAGTTTCCAAAAGCTATGATGCAAGAATGGTTACCAAACAATTTGTCTAATTTTTAAAAGATGATCCCATATGAGCTCAGAACAAAAAGGACAACCAGGAGAACAGTAGAAAATAGGAAATACACTCATGAGTAGCAGCCACATTACTCACACAAACAGATGTCCACCAAGAATACAATATAGACCAGAAGTTCACGCAATGTAGTCTTTACATAAAGCTCTCTGTTCTCAGTGGTATTTTCAGTCAAGGTTGTTCCCCAAAGCCCTGTAAAAAAAGATAGGGAAAAATGAGCAATATGTACATTTATTTAACCTCAGTTCTCCAGCACAACAGCATGTTTCTGCTGAAATGAATGTGTCTGCCTCATGGAAACAAAATTAAGGGCAATAGGTTTGAATCCTATGGCTTAGGTTACGGGAACGTTGGAATTCTAAAAAAGGTATGATTTTCATACTTCAGAGTACTTTTGAGAAGGATCAAATCCAATTTAGACCAACATCAAAAAGAAATTCAACTGTACAGTACAATACCTCAAAATATGTAGTTCTCTTAATTTTGCAATATAATTCTCCAAAGCAAAATTGTGCTCATAATGTACTGTATATATTTAAAAAAAAGATGTGTACAAAATTATATATTTAGTATTTGAATGATTTTTTTCTTGTCAAAGGTACATATATTGGGGAAAATCTAATCAAACAAGTCAGTTTGATCATCTCAAGTTTTATCATCTGAACCAACCATTCCCCCATTGTAGGTATTACCAGATCATTCCATCTTTGTGCAATCAATAACATCATTGCAATAATCATGTATAAAAACAAAGTTCCATAACTTTATTTCCCAACTATCTATTAATTAGTCCCAAGAGAAAAAGTTCTGGTTTCAATTTATAATTCAAAACCATAGATTGTAAAATCATTTTTACACAAAAATAAAACAGAAAAATGAATTTAGGATTTGTACAGTAGAGTCCTAGGTGCTCTCTGAGCTTGGTTGTTTTCCTGCAGAAGTTTCATTATCAAAACTAGGTAACATCATCAGTACTGGAAGGGAGTGAGGTTTGCTCTCTTTATATATTGGTGGCTTGCCCTGAAAGTGTTGGGGGGGGAGTGTTCTTGATAGTTCCTTGATTAGGCTGTTGTTTACTGTGAGCTTGTTTGCCTGAGTTCCTCCTTGATTGGGATATTGTTTACTTCTTGATTGTTGGTCTGGTTCATGTTAATCTCTGCTTATGTGGTGACTGCTGCTGAGGAAGTATTTTTGTCTTTGTGTCTTTTTGATTGTCTCTTTTGAATGGTATGTAGATGTTGTTTATCTCTATGTGCTGTTTATGGCTGACTTGTCTGAGTGCCAGTCTTCCAGGAATTCTCTAGCATTTTTGGATTTGGCTTGGGCTAAGATAGTTTCCCAGATAAAACTATGGTTAAGTCTATTTATATGTTGTGAAATTAAGGAGTTTTCATCACTTATGATTTATGGTTTTACTGATTAGACAGAATGGATTAAAGAAAAAAGAGAGTCACAACGTAACTTTAGAGAAAGAGGTAATTCTACAACTGCACTTTTAACTACTGTAAAGAAGATTGGAAGCCACTTCTTTATATCTTTTTTTCTTTTCTATTTTTCTTCAACCCTTTTTCTTTTTACATTTTAGTTTTCTCATTTATTTCTTCCTTTTTCTGTCTTACTCTATTTTAGCTTGCATTAATTTTTACTCTTGTTTTTAAAACAGGTGAGAAGACATGTAAATGTAGCAGGATCTCAGAAGGATATTTAATAGGGGAGAGGAAAGGTTAAAGTATTAAAAAGAACTGTGCCCCATTTCACTTGTTTGATCCTTTGCTTTCAGCTTCGATCCAAATCAATTTCTCTCTTTTGTTTTAGTGATGTAGCGTGAAGTTTCTTTTGAGTTCAAGAAATATTGGTTCCTTTGAAACATTGTTCACTTCACTTTTCTTTCATTGCTCACTACTAATGAACACCATTAAAGCTTAATAGCTTGCCTCACTAATGGCTTGATGTTATTGCTGTTCTCATCTAAACCTTCATCCAATGTTGGTTGTGAATTCCCACTTGAAAGTGGAGTAAATGTTCTCACATCAATATCCAAAGGGGCTTCTGTTCCTTTCAGCCTTAAGGACACTCAGAGCCACAGCTTTGCGATAGATGTTCCTCCACACCCTCGATCGAAAGCTCTTGAGATGGAAGAACACAGGCAATTCATGCCAGCTAAAAGCCCTTTTGGGTTCCTGCTCCTGATTCAAATGTTATTTTTCTTTACTTCCAAACTCAACTTTAATGTTAAATGTGCATAGTTGATTGTTATAACTAGCAATGTGATGGGGCAACTGGTTTGAAAATAATTTTTGATTTTTGCTATTTTGCCATGTGTCTCTCTTTCTGCTCACTTCATATGAACTTGCAGAAACATAGAATGGAAGGAATGGAAAGAGGTTAAAAGCCACATTCCTAAAATTGTCAAGATTGAGAAATTATTCAAGGTTGCAGTCTCGACATCCAGATTTTTTTTTGGAAGAATTGTCCTTCCTGGTTGTATAAACATACCAAATATTAGTCAAAAAGATGTATATGTGTGAATTTCAAGCAGGGGTTCCATTAGGGAATTAAAAAAGTAAAGATGGTGGCTGCTCCCCAGATAACCAAGCTTCACCCATTTTTACATGCATCACCCCTGATTTCAATATTTAGACTACACCTTGCTCAGGATGTTCAGGGTGAGGTACACCCTGCTGTAGGCTGCCATTGTGACGGTATATGGGAATGACCTTGGGAGAGAGGAAGGAGAGCCACATATTGGGTGTAAAGTTATCTTAGCGCACAGGACAAGGGGAGGCATGGGAAATATTCCAGAAGGACCTTCCCTAGATTTCCAGAGAGTAAAAGGAAAGAGAGAAATACTTTTAGTCTTGCAAGATTCTGCTAATATAACATTACTATAAATATAGTTCTTGGTTGTGGTCCTGGTTGTGCTTTTTGTCTGGACTACTTTGCAGGCTTAACAGCTGTGGACTCACTTTCATAAACATTTCTGCCAGCCTGCAGGGCATGGCCACCTCCAAAGAGAGATATTTATTTCGTAAAATTCTGGATTTCTCTATTTTTTTCTGCAGAGATAGCAATTGTTCCAGAAGGTAGGGCTCATAACTGATCTTAGCATGAACGAGGCAGTTCTACAAATCACTGAGGAGTCGTTACCTATGTTGTTATCAAAACTCACAAATAGTCATGTAAGTTAAATATTATGAAGGAACCCAGCAGGCTTTTTTCTTTCCCCGGATTGTTCAGGCCAAGTGCAGAACCCACAAGGACTGGACACTTGCTGGGAAGGGGCTTAGCTAGAATGTCCCAAAGAGGGCCTGCAGTACAGTTGTTAATCTGGGACTGGACACTCCATTGGAAACCTTGCCTGGGTTCTTAAGAGTTAGGAATCACTCCATGGACCCAATACAAATAGTGGGATGTTGAGGGCAGGAATGATTAAAATAAAAATTAAACCTGCACATGTGATTAAAGTCCCCTGATAAAAGTTCCCCCGTCCCATACTAGCTATTGATGATGCGATTAGTTCAACGAATGGTTGCTTGGTGGGGAATGGTGGGGAAATAGGTGGAGAGAGCACTATGAATGTGGTCTTGAGCTCCTGAAAGAACATCAGGATAGAAAGCTAATCAACAAACCAATTCCAGACTGCACTAACATAAATCATACGGACTCCTGGTTTTACGTATGGTGAGACAGGTATGATTTATTTGTAAGACGCTGTGCCTTTAAGAAAAATACATGCAGTTCCTGAGAAAAGTATATTATAATCAGGGTTGGCTCAAAGTATTGGGGAAGAGCAGAGAGGTGAAGAGAAGATGGTGTCTTCAAAACACCTGAAAAGATATCATGCAGAAGAAGACTCAGATCTGTCCTCCCTCATTCCAGAGCGCAGAACATGAAGTTAAGTGTTCCAGCCAAGGAGCCCCATTACAATACCGAATAGGAGAACCTTTTTCTAGCAAAGTGGGGGGCTCTCATTCACTGCAGCTGCTGAACAGACCCCTCTCAGAGATGCTTTAATTTGGATTCCTGTGCTTAAGCTGTGAGTGGCCTGGAAGGCCCTTCCAAATCTGGGGTTTTAAAAAAGATACAGGGCTGTCTCTGCTCCTGTTATCTTGGCCCTTGAAGAAGAAGAAAATTGTGACTTCCTACCCTTCCTGCATCCAACAGCTGCTTGAGAAAACTTTCTAACTCTGCCCAGTTGGAGAGTCACTGCTTGATTTGGGATCTGGATGGGTAGAATATACAACTGTTCTTTGTGCCTTTAAACTGCAGCTCCCTTTGCTTTCCTTCCATCGCTTGCTGAAAACGGTCTCCTAAGTCATCATTGTAAAACTGTGTTGAGACCCTCCAAAACAAAAAGCATGTCCATTTTTTTTAATGGAAGGAAAAAATTAACTATCCGACACTCCCAAATGATCTCTGCAGCAGCTCTTGTATGGCAAGATGTATTTGCACTCACAGCACTGCTAATCAGTCCTCATTTTTTACTTCATTTGGCCATATTTAATCGCACTTAGTTCTGTGATTCAGGATAACTAAATGTATTTACTACTTCCAGAATATTGTAACCCTGGAAGAAAACTTAAGTGGCTGCTACAGAGTTTGATTTGGGCAAGCATTTTCATTAAGGACTTTGAGAGAGGGGGACAGGATGCTTATCGAATTTGCAGGAAACACAGAATTGGGCGTAATTAGGATAGTTAATATCCCGAACACCAGAAACAAAACTCAAAATAACCTTGAGAGGTTCGTGAAAAGGGATGAAAACAGCAGAATGAAATTTAGCTGAGATTAAATTTGCGAGATCTTTCACTTAAGAATGATATTATGGTTTGCCATAATATTTGTGAAAAAGTTATTGGGATGACCGTTAGAAATAGTAAGGTATTTCTGAAATATAAAACAAGCAGGATATACATTTTGTAGCTAAATAAAAGTAGATGGATGAACTCAGGCTGCAAAAAATCGTTTTTGGCTGTATTGATTGGTAGAGTTCCATTCTCTTCTGCATTGGTTAGACTTTACCTTGAATACTCCAGAAGCATTTCAGGCAAGTGGAATGGGCTCTGGGAAAGGGAACGGGAAGAGCTCCGGCCGAGTGACGACTCATTTGGCCGGATGGACGGAAATGTGGCTGGGAGGATATTTTGAGATAGTCCACCAACCGCAAAGCATCCTGATCGCTCTTTATTGGCAGTGAATGCTACAATGAGTGGAAATTGTTCTACAGATTTCAATGTCTTTCTTTCAGGGAGTTCAAGGATGGCAGCAGCCTACCAAAGAATATACCATACAAGGCAACATACAGTTTAGCGCGGGATGTTTGAAAAGAAAGCAGGCCAGACAAAAGTCATATCGCTAAACAGAAGCAAAGGTGCAAATCAGATGTTTCATTGACACAAACAATGGCCTTGGCTTCAAATATGTCAACTCCAGAAACGAGCGAAGTTCTCCATGGATTTCATAAAAATAAATCCAATCAATCAGACTTCTCATGTTTTGAAAGCAACCACACCTGAACGTTCATGTCCTTAAGTTATCACAACATGCTAAAAAGATTGCTTCATTAACGAAGCTCAACATCAGGCAGGCTTGGGAACATCTGCTCCTATTTTTCTACACAGGATACTCACATTGGGAACCAAACAGATTTGCAGCTAGGCATGTTCACCTACAATTAGCCCTCTGAATTCAAGGGACATATTCCTAAATCAGTGTGCACAGGAATGCTCCTTCCCATCTTTTGAAGCTCAGGCGAACAATGGTGCCACTGATAACCCCAACTAATTTCAAACTGATGGTCTTTGAGGTGCAGACTTTCCAGCTATCAAAAGAGGACCATCGATTCTGCAAGTCTTTCCAAGGCTT
This sequence comes from Acrochordus granulatus, assembly GCA_032468055.1. Taxonomy (NCBI): domain Eukaryota; kingdom Metazoa; phylum Chordata; class Lepidosauria; order Squamata; family Acrochordidae; genus Acrochordus; species Acrochordus granulatus. The sequence goes on along the minus strand of JANHZU010007767.1, from coordinate 75,433 downwards.
GTCAATAGTTTAGGTTTTCCTTCCTGTCATTGCGATTTTTTAATCTATGAATAAATAACACATGGTTGACCCACACTGAGAAGGATGATCAAAGCCAAGTTTATTGCACAATATTCCTTTGGTAATCCCTGCACTGAATTTGTATCCTTTCCCCTGCCTCTTGGTGGAGCTATCACACATGCTAGTCTTCTCTGTACTTAATCCCACCCACCCACACACCCACCCACCCATTGCAGTTACCTCGGATGCCTTTGAAGACATAGTAGCAGCATCCTGGGGAGGGGGGGTCCTTCTTCTTTTCTTCCTCAGTAGCCTGTTGGTCCTTTGGGTATGATAAGGAGCCAGTCAGTTTTTCAATATTCTCATAGGGATTTTCCAAAATGGATTTCGGATTGTAGATTGCTCTGATTTTCAGGGAGGAGGAAGGTGATCCATTGTAAACTGGGTTGTCCCATGCCTTCCTCCCCAGAGTTTCCAGTTCATGTTCTTCTTGTGCCTGGAAATGGCTCTCGGCTCTGTTGCTTAGGTGGGAAGAACTCATGATGCTATATCAAGCAATGGTTTCTTGTAGAAAACCCCAATGCATCAAGCAGTCAGAAACATTCATCTGCTTGGCACTTTGCTCAGAGACCTCTTTTATATTCAGCCACTGGGTGACAAATAGAGAGTGGAGGCCATTGTTGGGAGCAGCTGTTAAGTTCTATTCTTCAGCTACACCCAGGGGTGGATCTCTTTCTCTTTGCAGATAGCAGTCATGAAAACCTGCACACAGGGAGAAACTGGCTGTTAAAATATTGGTTCTTGTGGCTAAATTCTCAGGAAATTAGAGGCAGGATGTTCATTGGACACTTTGGGTTGAGACAGTGCTGAGTGACACCTGGCACATCCCCAAACATTACAGGCACTCGGTTTTAAATAGAGCTGCAGCAAGAGAGCATTTGGGATCCATAAATCAAACTTTATACTTGCTTCCTCCAATTAGAATTAGCTGGGGTCTTATGAACCTCTAGATCTAAAATAGCCATTTTTTTTCTATGAATAGCCAGCATTTGCTAATTCTGTAGACAAGGTTTATTATTGTAGTCATGATGATTATTCAAAAACAACATACAGGGTTATGAACTGGTTAATGTTAAACCAAAATGATGGATGGGGGATGGATTTTGTGGTTGGCTCTATGCAAAGAATACAGCTGAATAATCATTGATCAGTCCTGTCTATCTGAAGATCCTGCATGACTTTCATAAAGGTCAAAAGGAGAGAAGGGAGGATGAGGAGATAATCCACGTTATCCAGGACCACCCTCTGTTCTGAGCAGGAATCCAAATTAAACTCTGGTATCCTTGATGGACAGTTGTTTAGCCTTTGTTTTACCTCATCCTGTGAAGAGGAGCACATCACATGCTGAGCGATTCCCTGGTGCTTTTGTTGTTAGACCCAGAAGAGTCGAGCACTGGGAATGGGAGTTTAATTTTCCTTGGCTTTTGGACCTGTCCTTAGGGCCATCATCAGAAGAAACAATGATGTGAAACATCATGCAACCCCAAACTTTTAAAGCAACTGCTCTTATTTCCACCTGCCTGCAATTGCCCAAATGCAGGTTTTCACAATAGTCTACGTTCACATACAGAGGTCTTAACAGGTGACTACACAGTAACATGCAAGCTCTTTATTAAATAATTGTATTTCACCGCCTACTTGTAATTGACCAAGTACCAGCCTTTGCAGCAATCTGTGTCTGACTTGATAGGATAGAGGAAGATCTGTGCACCTATTCATTGATAGTGGTCCTGACTCCCATGCCTCAATTACCTCTCGTGAAATCTTATTTTCAGCCTGGCTGAGAATTGTTGTGGCTGCAAAGTCAAAACTCTGATCTTGTTCTTGTCAATGCACAGTCACCAGTGACAGGGGATCTTGCTGCTAGACCACTGCCTTGTGTTCCTGCAATATTGAGTCCAGCCTCTGTCCCATTTGGCCAATATGATCATGATGACAATCTGCACATGGGATCCAGGAGATGACTCCTGATGTCTTACCTGGGTCTAGATGGTCCTTCCACTGCATGATCTTGTCTCCGTATTGTAGTAGGTTGCAGGCTGCTGTGCAACTGCCTGTTAAGACCTCTGAATCTAAATGAAGACTATTTTAAAAACCTGAGTTCAGCTAATGATGGGCAAGAAATATGAGCAATTGTTTTAAAAAATGGGTTTGGGTTGCAAGATGTTGCACATGGTTGTTTCCTCTGATGATGGACTCAAGAGCAGATCTGAAAGCTCAAGAAAATAAAGTCCCATTGCCAGTGCTTGATTTTTCTATGTCTAAATGTATCCCTGGGATATGAATCTTTACACTCATTCGTCCTTTTGCAGTTAGGCAATCCCTTCTAACATTAAAACCAAAATCTGCCTTTTTGTAATTGAAATCCATTATTCTACTATTTCTTAAACTTTTTTTCTCTCAGGACCGCTTTCCACTTTTTTAAAACTATGGAAGATCCCAAAAGAGCATGTATGGATTGTTATTATCAATATGCACTGCTTTAAACATGAAAATCGACACATTTGCTGCCACTACTGCTTCTCAAGATTGTTTGATGGGATTTTAACATTGCATTATTTTTCAACATAGCTTAGCAAATAATTTTGGTTTTGAGGACCCTTCAGAAGGTCTCAGGGTTCCTTTTGTCATCCAATGCATCAAATAGAGAAAGGCAACACTCATTTTCAGGGAGAAAAAGCAAGAAAAGCTTAGTCTGATAATGTACAACTTGCTTGTAGGAAAAAAAATGAATCAGTTTTATTTTCTGAATCGGACCTGTTATTTGTATCCTTTTTCAAGGGTTTCTAAAATGGATTATTTGTCTTTGTTAAGACATGGTTACAGTTATTTTAGTGTATTTCCAGATATAGGATAATTTTAGATCTCAACAATTTTATGTATGATTAGGAAATACTTTATTCAATTTCCACAATTAAAAAAAGGAAAAAGAAAAATTCTTAAGAGTGAAATTGGGAAAATTCTGGATTTTGTTCCTCCTTTTTTCATTTTTTCTAGACTTTCATCTCTCTAATCCTAGCAGGCAATTCAAGTTTGTTCAGAGGTACGTGTGATGCCATCTTCCCTCCATTCATAATACACTTGGGCTTTACTTCATACTGTAGAACAAAATAAACCATATTCTTTTGCAGAAGAGGGATGTGTGTTGAGTGACCACACAAGAAAGACCAAGGGTATTTTCTGTGTTTTTCACAGTAATAACTAAAGAATAAAAATGCCTTGCATAGCTGATGGAGGAAGTTTATGGATATGGGAAGATTCACTGAACTGGATGGAGGTTTAGAAAGTTTATTTATTTATTTATTAAATTTGTAAAAGTTGGTCTCGAAACATATCAGGACTGGCTCACAGATAATAGATTCCTGAAAATCTTTTTTTTAGCAATTAGCAGCTGAGAACACTGATCAAAATAGCAACATGACACTTCTTTGGGAATATGGAGAAGGAAGCAAACCAAATGCCAATCCCTACCCCCTGTAGAAGAATCTACTTGCCATATCCATCCAGGGTGAGCTGCCAAAACTATTCCAGTTCTTCCAGTTTCAGCAAGTTTCAAGACAAGTAACAGGAAAGGATAAGCAATTATGCATGTAATGCTTATGTACATATATTATTTTCCCTTGAATGTAGCTACTAGCACTTTTACTGAAGACTGAGGTTGGGTTAGGGGAATCCATCTGAGATGCTTGCTTGGAGTCCTGAGAGTACTACTAATGCCCCTGGCTGACTAAGTGTGGTTGTTTCCTAAACAGCTAGCTGCAGCCTTAATAAATCTTCACAAATCTTGCTAAAGAGAACTCTGTGAATTTGTCCTTGGAAAAAAATTACCTTCTCTTCAGGCAGCTGACTGCAAGGCTGAACAGCTACCTTCTGAGAATGCTTTTATCTGGATTCCTACCCAGAACAGAGAGTTGAACTCAATGATCATCAAGAATCATACTTTATTGCATTAAAATATCCATTTGGTGGAATACCTTTGGTCTAAGACTTAACATCTGTTGCTGATGTTAGATTCCTAAAGCTCTGTTTTTAACAATTCAGGATTCCAATCTAATCGGATGAAGAGGCTTCTAAAATTGCTGTTTTTAATTAACTTTGGCATTTGGCTTTTCAGTCTCAATTAATCCTTCCTTGTATCTGTTTTATTTTCATACCGCTATTCCCCTTTTCTTGTTGTTCAGTCACGCAGTTGTATCTGACTCTTTGCAACCACATGGACTGCAGCACACCAGGCCTCCACGTCCCAGATTGTTTCCCATACTCTGCCCAAACCCATGCCCATTGTACTTAATATGCTATCTAACTATCTCATCCTCTGCTGTCCTCTTCTCCTTTTGCCTTCAATCATTCCCAGCATCATCGTAATTTTCTAATGAGTCTTCTCTTCGCATTCGGTGGCCAAAGTATTGGAGCTTCAGCTTCAGGATCTGTCCCTCCAATGAGCAATCAGGTTTGATTTGCTGCAGGATTGACTGGTTTGATCTCCTTGCCGTCCAAGGGACCCTCAAGAGTCTTCT
>JANHZU010007766.1:579680-602398 GCA_032468055.1 Acrochordus granulatus | reverse complement strand
GATTTTTATTATTTGATATAATCGGAAAAAGTTTCATCTCCTATCCAGGAGACTTTCTCAATTCCATGGATTTCTTTCCATATGGAATTGAGAAGGTCTCCTGGATAGGAGACAAAGCGTTTTCCGGTTATATCCAGTTGGCCTTTCGAGAAACTTGTGCATATTTTTTTCAACGTTGCTATAAATCATGACCTAGATTAACGAGAGTATACCTTGACTCCCGGGGAAAATGCTGCAGGCGAGCATTGCTCCCCGCGCTACCGAGAGACACCTCTAGGGGGCGAGGAAGCCTCGAGCAAGCGGCGAGGGGCGGGGCCTGTTGCCGTGGCGACCCTTTGTCAACAGTCTCCGCGGCTGCTCCGTACTCCGCGGCAATGGAGGCCCGCCTCTCCTCCTCTCGGTGAGTCCGCTTCGGGGAAGCTTGAAGTGGGGGCAGTAGGGGAATAGCTTCGATCAGGTTGGAGACACGGAGCTATCACGTCTGGCTGGTTTTTCTTTAGCGGTCCTGCGGGAGCTGGCTTTCAGTTATGTCCGGTTATTGGGCCCTCTGCCCGATTTGAAGGCTGAACTACAACTCCCAGCAGTCCCCAGTCAGCAAAGCGGCATGCCTTTTGTCTCCATCCCTTTAGGACAAGTGATGTGAGCCACTCCCCTACGGTGACCTCACTGCGCAAGCCCTTCTTTGACGAGTCTGCAGGGGAGGCCGCTGTGGGCGGGGCCACCGAAGGTATCCCGTTCTTTATTGGTGGCGGAAAAGAGGTCGCCCCGCCCACCTCGACGGCCTCTTTTCTGCGGGTAATTCGGATTAGGAAGGAAAACGGTGGCGTGAATGAGACTGGAGGCCCGAGTAACTCAGCCTCCGCTTGATCATGAGGGCTCCAACTCTTGTTTCTTGCTGTATTTTAGGGTCTCATTTCAGCAATTCTTTCAAACTGCAAATAAAAACTTGCCTGTTGTGAACGTTCCATCTCAAAAGAAACACAAATACGTGGTGAGTAGTGCTACTTCACCTAGCCTGTCTTTTCATTTTCACGTAGGCAGAGGTCAGTGTTTCTTATAACATCCATTTGCATAGTTCTGTTGCCTAAGCTAGCAAGTTTCACTCACAGGTACTCAGGTCTTGGAAATTTTGGAATATCGTGGACCTTACTTCATGGTAGTAACGGTAACTGTCCAGAGTCAGTTGATTGCAAGATGGGTAGCATTTAAATTTGACAGATAAATAAATAATAATACATAAATGGTAATCTAGGACAATGTTTACCATAACAAAAACAAAATGTTTTTGAAGCATATACGTTGGTAGGCAGTAGCAAATGTTGGAGTAGACCAGAGCTGACTGGGGAATTCCGGGAGATGATGTTCACACATCTTAAAATTGCCAAGGTTGAGAAACATTGGAATAGTCCATTCTCTCAGTCTTCTCTTACATTAATCTGTTGTATTTGGGATACTGTAGAAAATAGTGTCTTATTGCCAATGTTGAAGAACGATTCTGATGGTGGGGGAAGATGCCCTGTTTTCCTTTACTTCAAGCAGCAAAATCTCTTGGGGAAATCCAGAGGACAGTCTTCTGTTTGAAGGACTATCCCATCCAAGTCCACTTTAAGAAGAAAGGTGGAATGCCATGAATTCCCTCATCCCAGGTGCCCACAGCAGGACATCGGATTTACTAAATGCACAATTCATCTGATCATAATGCTTCCCTCAAGAATGAAATGTAATTGTATTCAGGTTTTAAACTGTTGTCCTTTTTCCTAAAATTGCATTTATACATAAAAATGAGCAAATAATCTTTTTTATGTAAAGAAAGATTATTCATTGATTTTTATCCTCCACAGGTCCACTCAAGTAGCAGTTACTTGTCCACTTGGCCAGCCTATGAATCAGCGCAAAGGATCCTATATAACCGAAAACCATGCACTCTTGTTGATGGGCAAAAGTAGGTCTAGATATGGCACTAGATCTTAATCCTCCGAACTTGTAAGAAAGTTAAGACATTTTGAATTCAGATCCACACAGTGATACAAAGAATTTTAAAGATTAACATTCAACTGAATGCAGAATTATTTTTTGCTGGGATTGTGGAACATTTTTTTTGTATATGACAACTGGTATAAGACTATTATATGCACTAAAAATGGAAAGCCTCTGGAGGAATGGTTGGTGAAGATGACAGAGATGGCAAAATTGACTTGTCTGATTAGGGAAAGGGCAATAACCTCATTTATTAATGACTGAAAGCCCCTTATGGGCATTTTGCCAAGAAAGAGAAAAAAAGAACTTGTAATTTATGTGTTTGATGACTAGAAAGGATAGAATATATTGTATTGTGGTTAGAATGAAGGACTGCAATCTGAAGGGTAGTTTATAAGAGAGAGTATGATAGAAAGGAAAGGTATAATAATGAATAATAATGGAATAAATTTGTTTTAATTTCCTTTTGTTTATTAAGTATAATTACATCAATTAAAATTCTGTTAAGATTATGACACATGAGGGGAACATGTTTCTTTTTTTATTAGTTTATAGAGGATATATCCATGCAGACCTAAGTTGGGAATATTTTTATGTATATATATATTGTTTTGTATTTGGTTTATATGTGTGTTTTTTGTCTTTTTATGTATTTTATATATGTATTATGTATTTACTTTTTTTGTAATTTTAGTTTTTATATTTTATGTAGTAGAAAAAAAATATAAAAAAAGAAAGGGTAGACTATGGAAAAAGGGAAATTATGTTATAATGTTAGAGGGGGTAAAATATAAATGCATTTTTTATCAGTGTTAAGAAGATCGGAAACCACTTCTTTATAATCATTTCTTCTTTTTCATATTTTCTTATCTATTTGCTATTTTGATTTATCTCTTCTCTAACATTTGTAAGGTTTTTATCTTGTTAAAATGTCCTTGATAGGTATAAAAAAATCTCATCCATTAAAATGACATTTGCTGGGTGAGAAAATGTAGCTTGAACTCCCTCATCTATTCAGAAGAAGGAAGTTCTCTGCTTATGGGAGGAGAAGTTGTAAGTCTATAGTAGGGCAGCTGCTTCATTTACAAGGGGAGAATCTCTGGCATCTCCTAGAGAGGGATATGATTGCAAGGGGTGCTTAATGTCAGGCTCTTAGGCAGCTGTCTCCAACCACAAATGATTCTTTCTGAATAAGATTTTCACCCTAGTTTTTTTTAGCAAGATTTGTTGAACCCAAAGGGATGGGCTACGAAGCTGTTGGCAACTGAGCTATTCCCATCTAGAACCATTACATCCCAATTGATTTCCTGGTTTTCTTTTCAACAGTTTCTTTGCCATCTTTTTACTAATAATGGAAAAGCTTGCCACTGTTTGCATAACCCTTATCTGGTTAGGAACATACCATTGCAGGAAAAAAGATGCTGCCTGAAACTTTTGAAATCTTCTTCCAATAAGAGTAGTAAATACTGGGCTAGATCAAGCCTATCCTGAAATATGATATCATCCCATTTTTTATTCCAGCACTACTATGATGTGCCTAGGGATTTTGAAGTAGAAATTTTACAATGCACAAGGCAATGCTATAAAATAGGTTTTTAAATTCCTAACGCATTGTGCTCCATCGTAAAGGTTGTGAATAGCACAAACAGGATATAACTGTTTTGAGGCTGTAAGTCAAACGGCTTTGAGAGGTCTACGGTCTTCTAAATGTGAGCCTAGCACAAAAAGCAACAAAATTTAAACTGGGTGCTTAAATCCTATGTTAACTGGAGTTATTCCCCTATATATTTAAGCATTTCTCTCTGCTGTCACATAAAAAAAAGTTGGATGGCAGTTTTGGAGGATGGGTCATCTCCAATTTTATGAACAACACTTCCGGTCATAAGATGCTGAGAATTCTGTTATAAGTGTGGAATTCCCCAAGTTGGAATTCTTAAAATTCCTACAAAGAGAACGATCTGCTGCTGCGGTAGCTGTATCGGTTACCTTTCCATGAGTAGTATTTGTCATTGTGGCAATAATGTACTGAATTTTCATCCTGGAAAAAATAAGATCTCAAATGAAATACTATGTTCATACCATACTATTAATAATCATACTATATTCATATATTCATTCATACTATATGTATACCAAAGCAACCAGGCACAGGGACAGTTTTTCCCCTGTGCCACCATTCAGCTGAATACTTGACTCATGCTGTATGACAGAACACAAAATGCAAAGAGTTTTAAATTAACCCAGAAGTACTCTCTAAGGTGTATACATATTTATCAATCGCTCGTTGTTCCAATTCTACACTTTATTCCTTTTCCACTGGCTGCATACTTTGGATGCACATTTTATGCTGAATGCTTAAGTTGGTTATTTATGTTATTTATGTCCTCTTGTCTTGCAAGCATACTGAGAGCTGCTGTGTTGGAGTCAAATTCCTTGCATGTTTCTAACCATGCTTGGCCAATAAGGTATCTGAATTTGAATTCTGTCTTACAGCACCAACAAACACCTGCCAGTTTCAAAGCCCCGCTACCTTGAAGAGCTACAATCTTATTTGCGGACAGAACTGCTCGCACTCGATCTGACCAAAGGAGAAGTCCAGGAACTTAGACTCCAGGTTTGAGAAGCAGAATTCCACAGAGAATGCAGAAAGGTTTCAAACTTGGAGTTCAGGGCTCCACAATTTATCTTTTATGGTCTTTGGAACATCTTTGACAATGCACATCAAAACATATGCATGGTTTTTTGCTGTTCTGAGTTGAATATAAAAGTTGAAAAGCATGCTGTAATGAGTCTTAAAACAGCTTAAAATCCAGCAGATAGGGTCTCCTCCCATGACTGAAATAGGAGAAATAGAAATTCTGTTTTTTTCCCCCTAGGGATGGGACATGCCTTATCCCCTTTGCGTCACTCTCATGCTCACTGCCTTCCGAAAACACTAACTCAAGCTCCCAGAGAAGAAACGCATTGCTTATGCCTATTATAAGGCTTTATTTAAGGCCTTCAAGAATTTATTTTAAGGCAAAGGAGGTGGATTCAGCAGCCCTCTGTGGCTACAATGAAAGTGCTGTGAATAAAACAACCCTGTAATGCAATGTTTTTCCAACTTGGCAAGTGCAAGATGTGTGGATATCAATTCCCAGAATTCCCCAGCCAGCATATATTTTTTTATTTCTCTCTCTCCCCTTTCCCTTCTTTTTTTAGCCTTATAGAGAAGTATTTGAGTGCTTCATGGAAGAATTCAAAACTTATAAACCTTTGCTGACTTCTATCAAGAGGGAATATGAATTGACAATAGGTAAGAGAGCTGTGATAACATCTTACCAAATGTTACAGCAATAATGAACAGGCTAATTTTCACAGCTAATTCTCAGCTACATTACTTATAGAAAAATATCATGATCACAATTAATCTGGCTCATCTATCCCTTTCTTCTCAACCATAGATTCACACACTTAATTCAAACAAGAATTTGTAACTTACAAAGAAGAGCAGCAAATGATGCACTACATCGCAAAATAGTTTCATATTAGACAGACCAATAAGTCAAGCCACATTGGGAATAGACTGACATGGGAAACATGGTGTTCCTGGGATTGCTGAGTGACCTCTCCCAGCTACCTCAGATGTATGAGTTGTAGCTTCACAATATTTGAGGGCCACAGGTTTCCCACCCCAGTAGCAATAATACTAACACAGCATTATCCCAAAATCCTTTTATATAAGATTATAGCTGGGTTCCTGCATCATACTAAGCCAAAGCCAAACAAATCACTTTATGATTTAGTGCAGAGATAAGCAACTTTTAGCCCCACATGCAGTTCTGAGCCCTTTTTTCCTTGTTTTTGGTGCCCCCTTCAACTACACAGCAGTTTCCATATGTGAATAAAGCCCTTGAATCACCCAAACATTTTACCTTCTTCCCAGGCAGTAAATGAAATTATAGAGAATCCAAAAGAATACTTTCAAATAAATAAGTTCCATTGAACAGAAAGGTGGGAAACATGTTTAGGATCACATTGCTGGTTTTCCTGTGGTAATAGGCATGGTGTTGTCCTTAGGAAAGATTCCATACTGATAGTATATAGAAATTATGATATTGGTCCATGTGACTTCTAGTAACTTAGAGATGTGTCTTTGACTACCTCTAGCCCATCTGCGGGAGAAGATCTTCTCCCTGGAAGCAGTGAATAGTGTTCTAGTCACAGCCTCTGATCAATATACTCAACAAATCCTAGCTCTTCAAGAGCAAGAGAAAACTGAAATAACAAAATTGAAGGAAGAACGGCTCTATCTGCTGAACCTGATTGACAAAATGAAGGAAGAAAAATTTTCTCTAGAGGCCCAGGTGAGGTTTCACCTTGCTCTATTCATATTTTAAGAAGCTGGACCTCAAAAATTGGATTGTGCATCCTTGCAGCACAGTTGTTCCTTTTAAAAGCTCTTCTGACTGCCTTCCTTAGGTCTCCATTGCTGACTGGGGCAGGGTAAGAGAGAGGCATGCTGGAATGGTTCATATGGAATATATTATTGTAATTATCAGGTAGAAAGAAAGCAGGTTCGTGTTTAATTATTGGTTCCTAAGACAGAATGAAGCTATTTCATTAGGTAAATAATACCTAACATAAGAACATATATTATTGAGATGGAGTATTGTAGAATAGTTGGTGTCTTCCAAAGCTGAAAAAAATTGCAAGTGGCTGAGTTAGTCTAATGGACAAATATAATGTAGTATATAGGCTCTTTGTTAATATTCATCCCATATGTTTGTTTGTTTGATTTGGCTGTATGGTCATTTCAGGAGGTATCATTTCCTTGAGTTTTTTAAGACCACCAAATTACATATAGGATAAAATGTTACAGAATGAGCTTCCTCTACTGAAATGAAAATATCACCTTAGTGATGTGGCGTCCTCCTACTTTTCTTTCATGGTATAGGTGGCTAAACTGCGGAAGACAGTGGCAGAGGAATATCTTCGCTATCTCAATGAGTATGATGCCCGCAAACTATTGCTTTTGGACCTCAATGAAATGTACCGTCAGAAGGAAGAATTCAAGCTCACCAAGGAGCAAGGTAGAAGAGCTGCAGTTTTTCCCACTGACAGCAGCCAGTTCATCAACTCTGCCTTGTAGTGGCAAAGCTGAAGGGCAATCTAAAAGGAGAAAATATACGTTCAAAATATCATCCTTTTAGTGGGAAGACTAGCTCTTCGATAGCAGCAAGAACAATCCATGCCATCTCATATTCACATAGCTCTGTGGCACAAGTGCAGCAGATTCAAGTGTCTTAGACTAATCCACATGCTTTGGAGATATGTTTACTTCCTTTTGCAAGCAAAAATAAAGCAGCTAAAGGCAGAAGTGCGGATGAGATAGCAAAACAGAAAGAAAGTGATCATAATGGAAAGTGCAACAAGGCTAAAACAGATTTAATGCTATCTGCAGTTAGGTAGGCATTAGAAGAATGGGATCATGAGCATGACTATATGTCGTGGCACACAGAACACTGTTACCTTCCCACCAGTTTAGACATACCTATTTTATCTACTTGCATTTTGCATGCTTTTGAACTGTTAGACTGGCAGGAACTGGTGCAAGTAATGAGAGCTCACCCTGTCACACAGTACTCGGGTCTTGAACCTAGGCTTGCCAATCATCAAACTCAGTGTCTAAACCACTGAGCCCCCACACTCCCCCAGGAGGGAGATGAACTTGAGGCTGCCTTAGTAGGAGCAGGTGGGAAGGTTCTCCCATTCTGGGGAAGGGTTATTTGGGCCTTCCTGGATTTCTTTCTTCTCTTACAGATGTTCTAGAGGAGGATACGGTGAAGCTGAAAGTTGCATTGAAGGTTGTGCGCCAGGACCTTACCAAAGCTCAAGTGGAACTCAACACCATGAAAGCAGACTATGGAGATGTCGTGCCCAGAAGAGACTTTGAGCTGCAGGAACAAAAATACAACAATTTGGCTGAGACGGTACTCAAGGAAGAAATTCCTAAATTTCCACACTTTGCAAATTCTCCATTATGGAGGAGAAGGATCTAGAATTGGTTGTTTTCTCCCACTCAGTGTAAAGGCAGAACTTAATTAGAAATCAGCAAAACTCTCTTCTTGTGTAGGAAGAGATTTTTTTCTCATTCTCTTTATGCCTAATCGAGTTTGTTGTGGTCCTCTTCTCCATTTTCAGATTTCAGCACTATTCCTGAGATATTTTAATTCATTTTCCACCTCCCCAGTCCGGAAGGTCACTTACTCCAAATTATAGATCATGTGCTCATTCCCATCCTTTGTTCATTATCTTTCAGATGGCCACTCTTCAGAAAGATTTTGATGAACTTCGGGAAGAATATGAGATAATGTTGGATATACACAAACAAGTTTCAGAGGATCGGGATCAGTACTTCAGTGACCTCATCAATGTTCAGCGGACATCCACACCCCGCCCTAACTGGAACAAATGTGCAGGTATAATTTAGGCCAGGTCTTATATGCTTTCTGTTGTGCATATTTTTACCGCAAGTGATTAAAAAAAATGAGCATTACTGTAAAGTGTTGCTTTTCATCTCAGATTCCTGTCCTATATTATATTCCTCTTCCTGCAGATGTGATTCTTGGTGGAACTGAGCGCTGGAACAACTTGGCAATGGGCAAAACAAGTGATCAGCTGGTAGATGTGCTTTTGGAGGAAATTGGTGGAGGACTCCTGAGAGAGCGCGACACCTTTCTTGGGCGGGTATGGCTGGGCTTACAAGCCCTTCTGTAACTCTTCTACTACTGCAGATAGAAATTCAGATTTCTGGGTTCACTTACCCAAAGGCTTGGTCTAATTCCAGCAACTTAGATATCTCTTCTTGCTCTTCCATGGCAAGGGGATGGGGGAGTTCAGAAGGAGAATTTATTCCAGTCTGCTAAACATATATTCAACTGCAGCAAATTATTGAGTGGTTTTGCAAAATGTTCTAAGCTTGGCTGAATTGTGCTTGGAGGTCAGCATGTTCTTGGAAATCTTGTCTTTGTCTCATCATGAACCTGGCTATCTCACAGAGCCAGGGGTGGCCAACCTTACAATATCCTGACTTCACTCAACAAGCCCCCTGGAGTGCTCTGGTGCACCAACGTGTTCTCAATGTGTTGCTTCCACAGCTTTGCACCACAGCCAGTTCAGTTGTACATTACATGTAACCATGTAATGCTCTGAGTTGGGTTTATGGATTTTCTTGATTTAAGCAAGCATTTGATGTTGCCCACAGTAGAATACTCTATTTCTCCACAGGGAAGAAATGAAAGGATTCCCATATACCTGAGGTGTGATGGCCTGGTTAGAAACAAGAAGCTGTCCAAGAAAGAAGTAGTGGCCCTTCTGAAGGAGATCTGGAGGGAAAAAGTTATATCAGATCAACAGGTTTCTTTCATTTTCCTTTCTTCTCTTATAGGGGCAACTGGAAGTCTCTCTATTGCTGTTGAATTTAGCCTGAGGAGGTCCAGGAGCCTCCTGACCGTGAATTCCCTGATTGACGTGAGCCAGTCAGCTTTTCAGTCCAGTCCCCGCACCCCCCGATAAGATGGCTGTTAGGGTAAAATGAAGGGGAAATTCAGAGGAAGTTACCTTGAGTCAGAAAACAAAGGCAGGAGATCAGAGCAAGAAATTGCAAGCAAAGAAATATGTTTCCCTGCTTTCTCCTGAACCTGGCCATAAAGGAACAGCCCACTTTGTTAGGAGAGAAGAAAAGGGTTGAGGAGGCACTTGTTCTCTGCACACAATATCAGAGACATTTTTCAAAAAGTGGAGGGGGCAAGATGAAAAAAAATAATTGTATATAAATGTAGAACATTAATTAAAATTAGAGTGCAATACTGCCCTTAACTTGCATTGTATGAAATGTTTATATTAGCAAAAGACAATTTAGCAGCCACTTTGGGATGTGATTCCAAGTCTGTAGCGTAAAATGTGGGAGGCCATGCGCAGACTGGAAGCCTCAGGCAACCCATCCTTTATATGTGACCCAGTGAGAAGGATCTTGGGATTTATAGTAGAGGAGGGAGAGTTTTTTGCCCTCCCTGCATGCTTGAGGATTAGTCAAAATCTTCCATTTTTTCACTACGTCCTATAGGTAGTCCTCCACTTAAAACCATTCCTTTAGTGACCATTTGACTGAAAAAAGTCAGTTACAACCATCACAGCATCAATATGATCACATGATCAGAATTTGGTACTTGGCATGTATTTTCAATCGTTGCAGTGTCCTGGGGTCACATGATTGTCATTTGCAAACTTCCCAGGTGGCTTTCAACAAAAAAAAATCAATTCACTTAATAACCGCATGATTCACTTAACAGTTGCAGTGATTCGCTTAACAACCATGGCAAAAAGTTTATAAAATTGGGCGTGATTCATTTCATAATCACTTTGCTTCGCACTGGGTCTTCTGATCCCATTTGTGATCGTAAATGAGGAGAACCTGTGCTGAATTCAGTCAAAAACCCAATATAATTGCTAACTTTACAATTTACAGGATTTCCCGTTTGGCCTTTAATTCTTGCATCTGTTCCCAAACCTTCTGCTTTTTTACAGAGAGGGAAACAGTCTAGCCTTTCTGACTTCTTCATAAGCTTCTTTCAGAAAAAATATGGTGAAGCCATTGCTTTTGACTGGACTTACAGCATCTATGAAAGCCTCAAGCTCTTTCGATCAAATGAAATGATATCCTTGTTTCTTAATATCCTGATAGGAAATGTGAGTATCTTATTTGCTTAGGACGTCAAAGAAATATATATATCTGCTCATGCCAGAAGTGGTTTCTTTGGAACCACAGGATGGGAGCAGTCCTTGGCTGAGGTACTTTTAGACATGGGAGTTTGAAGCTTGATGAAAGAAAGCCTCACAAAAGTGAATCCTAACGGGCTCATCATAATAATAGTGTCAATCAGTTGTTTTTTTAATCTGGGAAATTAAGATTAGATCTTGTGATGGGTTCCAATCCATGCAAACAGGTTAAGACAAAAGATCCAAGAACAATAATAATCATAATAATTAACCATAATAAGAATCTTGTACAGAGAAATAGAGGCACAGATGGATAGCAAGATGAGGTAGATGGATAGCTAGGTTAGCAATCTGGATTAAAGAAAATTCTAAGTTTATATCGGGCAGGCAACTGTTTCAG
This sequence comes from Acrochordus granulatus, assembly GCA_032468055.1. NCBI lineage: Eukaryota > Metazoa > Chordata > Lepidosauria > Squamata > Acrochordidae > Acrochordus > Acrochordus granulatus. Next base: position 591,261 of record JANHZU010007766.1, on the reverse strand, counting down.
CTGAGAAGCACTCAGGAATGGAGCAGAGAGTGCCATAAGTACCCCCACAGAGTAATTTCTACGGGAGAGCTTTGCCTGTTCGCAAAATGGTGTCCATAGTAGGTACCACAAAGCCATGAAGCAGAAGAGAAACTGAGTTCATCTCCTGCTGCATCTTCGACCTTCCCACCACAAATGTGATCAATCTTGATCACCCCATCTTAGTTTGCTCTTCTTTTTCTGATTGAATGGGCACATTTCCAAATAAACCACTGTACCAATGTATCATTTTTATTTTATAAGGATGCCTGTGAGACCTACTTGACCGCAGAGAGGTTATGTTGGAAATAAAAGTACTGCTACAGCTGTTGCTTTGTTTTGCAACTTGCCATATTAAAATAATAATAATAATAGCATCAGCATAACCCTAAAATAAAGAAGGTTGGACAGAGAAACTGACCTGCACCTGTGGTTTCAGTGAATAAATGGCCTAACTCTGGCATTGCTGGAGAGAACTAACTTGACCTGCTGAGCTTTAGGTCTTGATGGAGTCTCCCAATGTCTAGCCTATGAACATCAGAAAGTCCATTAGATGATACTTGAATGAATATGTCCTTGCTTGGGTATCTTCAGAGGTAACTATCCTGGCTAAGGATGATGGGATGGGTTATCCAGACTGGGGAACACTGCTTCAACTTAATGCTCCTGCCATCTCTTTCACAGCTGGATGAGGGAGTATACCACAATTACCTCCTGGAATTTAACAACTTGTTAAAAGAACTGACTGCGGCTGACACTGAAAATAGTGGATGGCTGTCAGAGGAGCAGTTCAGGTAAGAAGCAGGATTTATAATCTGTAACTGCAAAAAGACCATCAACCAAAACTGCAACTCTAGAAATACGTAGACGTTTATAACAGATCTAGAATGTCTGATGTTTTGTAGTATTATAAATACTATATCTTGGCCACACGCTAATCCAGATTATCGAAAGACCTAGTGTGCTGTTCAAATCCAAAATCTGTGGTTGGGTTCCTTACCTGAAATGCATTTTTCTCCTTGAATGGGAGACATGGGAAGGACTTTGAAAATAACCCTCTTCCAACCTGTGGATGAAAATGCAGAAAGCTAAGACAGCTTCATTGTTTTTTTGGGGTATACAGGGAGTGAAAGTAAAGCTAAAAAGTAAAAGGAGAAGGTCAAATTTCATCCCACTGCATCCACTGTGGGTTGCTACCATTTTTTAATCTGTTAAAAAAAACCGAAGCTGTAAGCTACAACAGGTGACTGGGATGCCACTCAAGACTGCTATTTTCTTGCAAACTGGGGCAAACTTCAAGTTGGTGGGCTCCTTGGTGGCAAAACTTTGGACAAGTAATTTATCATTCTGTGAGTGAGATGGGCAGTTTCTAAATGTGATAAATAAAATACATGGCCAAAGAAGAAGGAAAACAAGAGATCCAGCAACTTGTAGAGATAATTTGATCAGCCTGGAGGGAAGAAAAGTGACAGACATTGAATGCAGTTGTCTACCCCATTTTTGGGAAAGTTAATATAAAGTGTATTAGCTTCATTTTTAAAAAATGTTGTATATCAATTTCAGACAGATACCCAAAGCTAATATGTTTTCTTTCTCCTTCTGTAGCCTTGCCTTGAAAACAGCTTTCCCACTAAAAACAGAAGAAGAGATTCAGGAGTTACTTGATGCAGCGGGCTTCAAGCCAAATATTGATAGTGTTCTTTACAAGTTGTTGTTCTTAGAGGTAAGTTGGAGCATTAGATAAGCAGTTTACTATTTATGGAAAAAAGGCTGGGATATGCAATAAGACTAGATTTGCAAAATTGGACCTAATACTGAGAAAGCATACAAAATATTATCTACCTTTCTCAGTGAAAAAAACAAGATTTTGGCCATTCTTAGAATAAAAGTCTCTATGTGCACGTGTGCGCGCGCACACAATTATATTTAGGGTTCCCATAGATACCATGTAGGAGTGACCTAGCCTGCTTGTATTCTGTTACTAAACCCTATGCCAAGCTGTACATCACAGTTTGTAAATTATAGGCCACTAAATTTAAAGGGTCTTGTCAGAATTGCACTTTTGCCATTTTTAATTGATGGAATAAAACTTACAGTCAGAGCCTACAATCATAGCTACCACATAAGAACTAAATGGCTTACACCAATCCTCCTCTTGGCTTTTTGTTAACACACCCTTCCAAAAGACAGTTGTGAAGGAACATATAGGGAAAGAACCCCAAATAATTCATACATTGTAAGAAAAGCCTTTTAGTAAAGGATAATCTACTGGTATGGAATATTTTGGAGGCAAATCTTCATTGTGCAAATTTCAGTAGCGAATAAGGGTAAAACCAAATAGTTTGGAACCTCTGTTCAAAAATCTAAGCATTAAAGCTGGTTTGTTCCAAAAATAATTAGAAAGCCAATAACTCTGGTCTTCTGCTAAGATCCCACACAAATACTGAATCTGTACATCATGTTAACCCACAATATGATTTGTTTGGGTTTGGCTTACAGTAGCATGCAGTATGAAACCAAACAGTGTACGATGGTAAGCTGTGATTTACAGCTGTCTGGGAGTGCAGAACTGTAATTGGAACAAGGGCTGCAGTGATGCCTGAGTAGCATGTTGGAAATCCCCAGCAAAATTTGATTGATGTGATAGGCCTTCACCTCAAGGTCTAGGAGCACAGAAAAAAAATATAATACAGGTGGTCCTTGACTTACAATCATAACTGAGCCCATGGTCATAAAATGGGTTGATTTTATCATCTTTATTTAGTAGTTATTAAGCAAATGTCTTGAAAGTAAATGCCAATTTTCAGCAAAACATTTGTAAAATGTGATGCTGCAAATGGCCATATATGCAGCCGTGTTGCTGAGTGCCTGAAGTTTGGTCATGTGACTGGGGAGAGCTGACCATTGAAACTTCGAATCCCCATCATAAGTAGCCCCAAGATAGTCTGTCGTACTGTGTTTGAACAGTTGCTAAGTGACCAGTCATAAGTCAAAGACTCACCTGTAGTTAGTGAAGAACAATTTCATTAAATCAATAAAATAACATTAGTTCTAATTATTTCACTGTTCAGTTTTTTATACTCAATCTCAGACTCTCCTACATCATTCTCTGCTTCCTTACATCTCAACTGTTTCTGAGGTTTAAGCTTTATTTATTTACTTATTTATTAAATTTATATGCTGCCTAATCCAAAGACTCTCAGTGGCTAACAACAATAAATATATATATATATGTAAAAAACATTTGAAATAAAAATAAAATAAACCCCCATTTAAACAAAATAAAAAACCTGGCAGACTAGGGAGGTGGGCGAAAAAGATTTCAAATATAAAAAGGGGAGTGAGGATGGCTAAGGATCCAATGAAATATATGATGTTCTCCCATAATTACAGCATCTTATATTCAGGGTAGTGGCAGAATAAAACAGCCCATGTCAGCAAGTAAGCTTTTGTTTTGGGCAGGAAACAAAGGAACTCCACTTGGCAAGCCCTCCCATGGTAAACCACCAGCTGTACCCTTGTTTAGGAATCTAGCCCATTATAGTTTATCCAGTAAACCATGGCTAAACAAGCCTTAGTTTTAGAAATTCGTAAACCCAGCTCGTGTATCCTTTCACAGGGGAAAAAGACATTCAATGTAATGTTGAATAAATTGCCTACAGTAAACGGAGATGTTTATTCTGAAAGGGGATAGCAAGAATGAATAAATACACTCCTAAAGCACTTATATTCATTGACAGGATGATGAAGGGAACACAGAACCCTTAATTACAAAACTTAGGAACCAATATGTGATTGAGAAACAGATGTATCTGGATGAACTACGTGCTGAACTAGGAGCCTTGATGTAAGTATCTGAGTTCAAACACTCTGCAAGTCCAAGAATTAGATCCAGCTTGCTGAGTCTCCGCTAAACCTAGTGAGAACGGACTCTTCAGTGGTTTAAATAATTTAAATTCAATTGTTTCATTGCAGTCTTCTACTTGTCCATTTGCTTTTCATCTGCATTTATTAGTAACCTTTCATCTTTAGACATAAAAAGTTACAAAAAAGATGGAGGACAAGAGAGGAATTAGTTCAGTCAATGATGGAAGAGGGGTAAAGCCAACATGTTATATATCAATACCCTGGCCTGAAATTTTTATTAAATCTCAATTGTCATTTTTGGGATGGAGGAAACTTGGAGGAACAGTGTCAGCTGTAAGTGGTGTAGCTCGAAAGCAGAATGCTGGAGATTTAGAATGAAGGCTGACAGCAGCTTGTTATTAGAAGTTAGCATCTTTTCAGCAATTGCTTTTGTTCTCTTATTCCCAGAGATGTGAGGCCTGATGATCTGAGGGCAGCTTTCTCTATAATTGACCACGGCATCACAGAGCACGTTTTGGAATCTTACATCTGCTACGCCTTCCAAGTTCCCAAAGAACAATTGGACTCTGCTAGCTCCATTCCCATCGACATTCTGATGCAAAGGCTTATGACTGGAGATATTCACCGACAAGGAACTGCTCTGGTAGAGCTAAAGTATGCGCTCCCAGCTCACACAGCTGAAGAAGAACATCCCAGCAACTAAATCACTCTGCCTCCTCTTCCATTCTGAGATTTGCTGAAATAGTTATCTTTTGAGATAGAACTGAAAACACAACTGACCTGCCAGAGCCCACAGCTGATAACTGAGCCCCAGGAGCAAAGCTGTGATCCCAGTCCTTTTCTTAGGCTTAGACAAAGCTTAAGAGCATTACAAAATCTCCTGGATGTGCTATTAAAACATGTTTTAAAATCCATGGAAAACATTTCATTTGGAGCTTCCCATTTCAGTCTTGAATAATTAATTTCCAGCCATGTAGGAAGAGTTTATGGTGAATTTGACAGAACTTTAGGTTCCTTGGAAAAAGTAGCAGTATTTCCTCTCTTTATACCAATATGTATTGTACAACTGGAACCCATGAAGAAATTATTGTAAAGTGACAGTTCAGCCACTGGATGTTAAAATGGATTAAACATATGCAATTTTGAGAATTTTAAATTTATTACTTTTTCATAATCCACAGCCAGTTGTAGACTAGAAAGTGTAGAAAATACTACATTATTAACACAGAATCCAAGGTAGCCAAGCAAATGAAGAGATAGCAAAACTAAATTATAAAGCCAACATCACCATTTTTTTCTGGCAGTTCAACATATTTGTTAAATTTTAATTTTCACTGAAAAAGGAAGCTTACCAAGTGTTGGAAATTGAAGGTTTTCAGATTTTTGATTTATAAATGGATTGTACAGTTCATTTATATCAGCAATAATGTTAAGATGCAATAAACTTATGTTTTTCTTTTATAATCGTTCCTATTCCTTCACCTGATAGCCAAAAATGTTGTGCTAGAAAATTCTTTTACTAGTATGTTGCAGGTCAACTTATCTGAAAGGATTTGATCAGGGATGAGATAAAAATATATTTGTCCACATTTTTTATGTAATGCACACTTTCCCTCAATAACATGTGGAATGCACGTCCTGTTGTAAGAAGAGTTTAGGCTGTTCTTCCAAGTTGCAAATCTCAACCTGCAATGAAAAATGTATATGTTGGGGAATTTTATGTACACACACATATCTCAGTTTATCAGGATAGCTGAATGTGTCCAGAATATGCATAACTGAATAACTGTAAAACTGACATGGATGTAGGTTGATTTATCAATCTCTACTTTTGGCTTAAGAATTGCATCTACATAGGATTGCATGTTAATCGGTACATTAAGAAATATAAGAAAGACAAATAGTTAAGATTAAAAAAAGTTTTAAGTCAAATATCTTTTATAAAAAAAGTTTAAATTAGGTATAAATAAGGTCACAAACCATGAAACAGCAAATCATAAATCTGAAAGTATTTGCTTTTGCTTGAGAAGAGTTTTATTTTAAAGTAATACAGAATGTGGTCTTTACAAAATACAATTTGCAACCCTAGTACAGACAGAAAAACAAGGCCCCTTCTATATCACAGAAACTGAGCTACAGTTCAGTGCAGTTCAGCATTGTCCATTCTGAGATAGTCCCGTGCTTAAGTTAAATGTTGTGTGACTTTACTGACAGATCTACAGCCACTCTAGTCCAGAGCCTCATAAGATCTTTTTCCTGCACTGCTTATTCCAAACAAGAAATGTTCTGTTTCTAGCATTAAAGTGCTTCATCTTCCAATCATGGTTTCGGAGGGATCACTTTGTTTCCACTTATGGCTACAGGGATTAGCAGCTTCCTGTATTCCAAAGGTAAATGTCGCTCGACCAGCACATTTAGAGGCATCTTGTCTGTTATCAGTCCTTGTCTGGATTGTTCAGAAAGAGATCACAAGAAGACAAGACAAATAGAAGCAGCATGCCTGTTTCCAAAAAACCCCATAATATAGCCCATGCCTTTTCAATTTCCTTTTTAGTTTGTACACTGTCCTGAGCTATTCCAATACTGTATTCTTCTCTGCTGTAATTATAATTCTGCACTCACATTTCTCTCTATTGCTCAATGGTTTCTCAAGAAGCTGAACAGTGGGAAAACATTAAGTCTCCTCATAATGTTAACAGCAAGGAAACAGCTGAGGAAAGCCCTCATTTAGTCCCAAAAACAAAATTCTGTAATCTGGTGCTCTCCACATATATTGTGACTATTAATATCAGAATTTCCAGCAACTGTACTAACTAGTTGCAGCCCCCAAATATCTGAAGAGCATTACGGGGGGAAGGCATCACTGAAATACCTTCTTCAGTTGATTAGTACCCTTGAGACCTCACAAACCCTCCCTTACCGCCTCATGAGGAGCTCCAGATCAGCAGGTTCCACTGTCCTCCGTCGAGCATGATTTACATATGCTTCCAAGTCATTGCTCAGATGCTTGAAGTACAAGTTCACACTGGAAAAATGAAGACTAAAGTAATTTGGGAGAGTTTCAGCACTGCCCTCTTTCCTTTGAAGGCAGATGTAACATACAACCTCAAGAAAACAAAAATCTGATTCTTATGCAAGTAAATATTTATGAGCTAATTATTGGCAAGAAACCAAGTCATGACAACAGAAAGAAGCAGCAGAACACATTCTTGATTTTTAGTTAGCTCATCTTAAGTTAGCTGGCAAACCACTTTCTCAAAAGGAGATTATTATCACTCACCACCTCTCCACAGCCTCCAAAGCATCTTTGGCTACTGGCATATTAACATAGTGGATGAACATTTTTTTCACCAAGTTCCTGGGGAGAGATGGCTCCTGTTTTTCCCGGCGTACTCTTTTAGATGGCTTTGGAACCCTTTGAACCAAATTCTGTTTTACTGACGACCTCCAAGAAAAATAGCAAAAAGACTGTCTAAACAAGCAAGAATAGAAAACCAACGATCCTCCAGCTGTTGAAGAGATCCATCTCCCAGATAACTGCAGATAGCATGGCCAACAATCTGGAAGAGGCATCCACATCTTAAAGTTGCTAAGACTGAGAAATATCGCTGTGCTGGGTCTGAACACTAGTCATTGAAGACTAATTCTTTTTATCTGGCAGCCAGAGGCGAGAGGCAAGGCAGAGCATTCCCAGCAGTGACACCAGTCTTGCCATACTCAGCAGTTAAGGGGCTGGAGTTCTATCTCCTTGCAACCACATACATACCTAGTAGCCACTTCTTTCAAAACTTGTGGGCTGGACAGCAGTGGTGTACAGTGAAAAGCTTTAGCGTGCACAAATGCTGGAGTATTGCCAGTTGGTTCTGAGAAAAGAGAGAGAAAAAATAAGATTTTCTTCTGAGAGAGAGAAAATCTTCTATCACTTCCCCAAAACACACAAAGGCAAGAAGGGAACAATTCACACACAACACTTGTTATAGCTTCTGGGAGCTACCACTCTTTCACAGATAACCCCAAAGTGATTAGAGGACTGGATTTACATTAAAATCACTTGCTTTATTCCATTTAGAAAGAAGCCTTCTGGAGAAACCCAAATGATGTGGGGAATAATTTGAGAATAAGCTGTGCTTTGGGAGAGAACTATGCTTTGAGAAGCCCAATCATGGTAGTCTCAAAAGAATGAAGCTCTCAACATATGGACCTGACTCACGCAAGGATTTCAATTTCTTACGTTAATCAGTTTGAAATGTATCTAATAAGCCAAGCCTGCTTCAGTGCCCACTTCAACAACTTACAAGCTATCATTTCTTACTATCCAGAGTAATTTTTATATGAGAAGGGCAGCTATACAAATACGATAAGTAAGCTAGCTAGCTTACCATTGTTCCCAGATTCCGACATCTCCTCAACCTCTGGGTTGTTTTCAGCTTCACATTCCAGAACCTGCTCAGTTTCCACATTCAACATTTCTTTTTTTGTGCTCCCATAATCCATTTGTGGATTTGTTCCATCTTTCATTTCCTTAAAGGGGGTCCGCTTTGGAGTCTTTCCACTTGTATGTACATTTGGTGTTCCCATTCCAGGCCTTTGGGAGATATCAATAGCTAAAGAGAAAACGGAGAAAGTACAAACATTTAATCAACAGCTTTTAAAAGCACAAACTGCTTCAATGTGTCACTGAATCTGTTACGGCTTGAGATCTTCCCCAAACATCCACATTTCTTCTTCACTCACCTATAAAGGTTCAGTTCAAAGTAGCATTCTGACAGAACAGACACATTAAGAAGAAAAATCACAAGCAAAAAACAAGAAGCTGTAGCTTCTTTACCTTTTCCATTCAACTTATTCCATTTCAGGTAGATTGCTAAATGTATTTATCTAACGGCCTGGCTTCTTTATCACATTAACTTATGGCTTCTTTAACCTGAATAAACCGTAACTGCCTGGGTTCATGTAACATAATAACCTATAAGCTGGGATTTGGGCAGATTTTAGTATTCTGGGGGGATAATGGAAAGGATACAGAGGGGAGATTTCCTAGGATTTTGGAAGTGTCAGAGAAAGGCACATTTTTTTAAAAATCCCATGTTTATTAAATGAACATTTTGGAGTTTGGAGGCAGAAAATCTATTTTCAGCAGCTTTAGTTAGAACTGCTCTAGAAATCACAAAAATGGGGGAAAGAAAGTTGGATTCGCAAAATGCATTAAGCCAAAACCAAATAATTACAGCTTAGTTCAGCCCTTGAGTGAGATCTCTGAATTCAATATTATCTACACTGACTGGCAGTCATTTTCCTATGTTTGAGTCAGGATCCTTTCCCAATTCTAACTGGAGATGATGGGAACTGAACCTGCACTTACACATGTAAAGACTATGCTGAAATACCAAGTTAAGGCTCCTAATTAATTATCGAGAGGCAGAACATGTTTCAAGACAATTATATCAGAACAAAGGCCAGAGTGGTACAAGATGGCACATCTCCAGTTAAGACAGTTTTTCACATAATTCTTACATCCACATATTTATTGGTATACTACCAGCCATATACACTTACCATTTTCACTAAGGGAAAATTCTTCTTCCAGGCTAATCTTGGCCACGTCCTGTCCTGTTTCTGCTGGGACAATGTCATCCAGCTCCCTGATGACATGTGCCACTTTCTCATTCACTGAACTCCTGACAGATTTCTGACTCAGCCAAGTTGAGAGATGGCCTTGAGATGGCCCCAGCTCAACATCTGTTGGCATAGATGATCTTATTGAACCCATGTCTAGATTGGCAGAATTAAAGTTAAGAAATAATTAGAAATGTTCAAACATACACGTAAAAGAAGGAAATAGTGAAAGGTATTTCTGAAGGTTACATTAGTGCCTAACCTTGTCCTGGATGCACTTCCAGGAACCATAATATTGTCACAACTTTTAGAAGCAACAGAAGCTTCCAAAGCATCTACCAATGTGGAGAGAAAAATAATAATTGCGAAGCATAAAATGATATATGAAGGCATTTTTCCTCAAGCCACAACAACTAACTTACCAGTGCTTAAAAGCTCTTTGGGACTGAAGAGTTCCTCAACAGGACTGTTTCCATGAAAATGCTTTTGTTCTTCCCTTTGAAGAGTGACTATTCTTTCCTGGGAAATGTTTTCTATGCTGCTGGCACCTTCAGTGCCTGGACCTAGCTTCTCCTTTGCCAGACTGTGTATCAGTCCTTTTCCGGCATCCTGTAGGCTCGCATGGCACCCTTCTTTGTAACAATTAGCTTTTTTACTTTCAGTCTCTCTTTCAACTTCCACGTCAGACATTTCATCTTGTCCGGCTAATGGTTTCTGGGTAAAGGATGGCACACTCCTACGAGCTAAAGGCGGCGTCACCAAGACCGGCTCAGATAGGACATCAGATGACTTTGTGCCATTCTCCTCATTGTAACGAGGCTGGAGAAAGAGTTCTGTCTCCATAGAATTAGCCTCTGTGTCATTTGACAGTTGTGTGGCAGTTTTCAAGTCTTCAAGATAGTTTTGTGCTGCTGGCAACAATTCAGAGATTATCCCTTCAGATGGAAATACAACTTTGATTTCACTTCTGCTTTTCAACACCACCCCATATTCCTTGGATTCTGTCTCCAGAACAGATAACCCGCTTTGATCCTTCAGTTCCTAGGCTCTTCTCTAACAAGTACATTAGTACAAAAATGCCCCAAATCAACTTACAATCTTTGATCTGCAACAAGTCTTGTTCAAGCCCCCCTTCAAAATCCTTCACATTAACTCCTCGGTAATTTTTGGGCCTACGGATTAAGCCTTTTTTCCCAGCAGAGTTCAGTGGTGCTGGGGTTGCAAAAGAGATCTGAAGAGACCTGGGAACAGAAAAGCACATGCAGATCAGATCCAAGCCATCCAGCAGTAGTTGAATTTGATTGGACATTAAGATTTTCAGAGCAATTCTTCTCAAGACACCCCTCTTCTGAGGTCCATTTACACAGAAGAAAACTTTTTTCCTGAATCATTTCCAACCTACAGAATGCAGTCACTCCAGGAACTGCATTTGGTCCTCATTCTCCAGGCCTCTGAAAAATCAGTGAAGCTGCATCTCTTCAGCCAGTCCTTTAAATGTTACCAATTTTAAAATTCGTCATTTTAATATTTCATATACTTGAGTGTTTAATTGAAAGGACAGCAGTAAAAGTTTAACTGAGCAGGACAAGAGAATGTATTCACATTAGTGAAAAATAATGATAAATATCAGTAATATAAAAGTAATAATCAATAACTGAACATAATTAGCCATGCCTAGAGATGCCCTGCAGCATTGCATAGCCTAGTGCTGCACAGTAGCTACCCTTCAACTTACCATACAGGAATAAACTACAAGAAAATAAACTGCATCCCACACAGATTTATTTAGCATTCAAAGAGAGGGGGGAAACCTGGTAATCCTGCCAGAAATTCAGAAACTTCTTTGGCCACAGAAAAGATTACAATTTTGAATTTGGAATGGCTAGAAACCAAAAGCTTTCAGAAATGAAATAAGCTGTTATTTTCTCTTATGTGTCAATGGTTGAAGAAGCAAAAAGCATATTCCTGTTCTGGCCATAAATGAAGCCCTCTACCTCAAGCATAAGACTGTGATGCTGGGAAGGATTGAAGGGAAGAGGAGAAGGGGACGGCAGAGGATGAGATGGATAGATAACATAGT
>JANHZU010007766.1:544594-555392 GCA_032468055.1 Acrochordus granulatus | reverse complement strand
CACCTTCTTCCTAAATTTCACACAAAATTCTTCCTCTTTCAGTTTCCACCATCTGATTTTTGGTACAGTCCTCACTCCTTCTCCTCGCTTCTAAGATCATCTTGCAGACCACCATCTTATGTTGTCTAACCACAAACACTCCTGCCACCACCTTACAGTCTCTGATCTCTTTCAGACTGCATCTCCTGAATAGGATGTAGTCCACCTGCGTGCACCTTCCTCCACTCTTATGTCACCCTGTGCTCATCCTTCTTCTTAAAATATGTGTTTGCCACTGCCATTTCCATTCTTCTTGCAAAATCCACCACCATCTGCCCTTCTGCATTTCGCTACCTGATACCATACCTATCCATCACCTCCTCATCACCGGTGTTCCCTTCACCAACATGTCCACTGAAGTCTGCTCCAATCACTGCTGTCTCTTCTCTGGGTATGCATACCACCACTTCATCCAACTTACTCCAAAATTCTTCTTCCTTATCAATCTCACACCCAACTTGCGGGGCATATGCACTGATGACATTTATCACTACCCTTCAATTTCCAGTTTCACACTCATGATTCTATCGGTCACTCTCTTCGCTTCCAATACATTCTTGCTAAGTTCTTCCTTTAAGATTATTCCTATGCCATTTCTCTTTCTATCCATGCCATGGTAGAATAGCTTTAACCTACCTCCAATGTTCCTTGCCTTACTGCCCCTCCACTTAGTCTCTTGGACACATAGTATATCTACCTTTCCCCACTCTATCATATCAGCCAATTCTCTTCCTTTACCTGTCATAATGCCAACATTTAAGGTTCCTATTCACACTTCTGCCCTTTATCCTCTCCTGCTTTCTCCAGGCATGCCTACCCCCTCTCCTTCTCTTCCTTTGACCAACAGTAGCACACTTTCTAGCAGTACCTTGTTGGTTAGCAGTACTGCTGGTGGTCGTTGGTAACCTGGACTTCAACCAGTCCAGTGTGGAAATCTGTTCGTTTATTCACATATTAACTTGGCATAGGTTTTACACTAGATGCCTTTCCTGATGCAACCCTCTCCATTTAGCCGGACTTGGGACCGGCACTAGGACTATACTGGTTAACCTCAGTGGTTGGGTTAATTGGAACATTTTATTTATTTATATCCCATCTTTATTATTTTTATAAATAACTTCAGGTAGTGAACATGCCTAATACAGTATTCCTTTTTCCTATTTTCCCCACAACAACGATCCTCTGAGGTAGGTTGGGCTGAGAATGAGTGACTGGCCTAAAGTCACCCAGCTGGCTTTTATGCCTAAGACAGGAGTAGAATTTACAGTCTCCAGGTTTCTAGCCTGGTGTCTTAAGCATTAGATCAAGCTGATTCATGTTCTATAGCAGTCTTCCCCAAGATGGGCACCATCAGATTTCTGGATTTAACTAAATTCTTATTTGTACCTAGTTGAATGAAAAGTTTTGTGAGTTAAAATCTATAGAACTGGAAAATGCCTAATTTGGGGAAGGATGTTCTAGAACAAGTCAATAATTTGCCCTTGAACAAAATGTTTTATATAATATTCTAGATTAAAGTTGAAATGTAATACTCTACAGTAGAGCAAGTATGGGTGGACTGTAGACTGAGATATACTTTTAAATCTCAGTTATTTGTAAGAGATACACAAGCTAACTTAAAATATATACAACTTTTGTAAGATTAAGTAAATGTGATTATGTGTTTCCCTCTCTGTTTCCCACTTTCAGGGTCAGTGAATGAAAACCAGAGAACATCCAATTCATACAATGGTGACCTGAATGGTCTTCTAGTGCCAGATCCCCCAGCAGCTGGAGATGGCTCTTCCTTGGCTAAGCCTGTTCCACAAACTGTTCCTCTAGGAGCACTGCAAGAGAAGCAAGTTATGTAGGTACCTTAATTGGTGGGGCAAAATGAAAAGACTAATATATATGTGATTTGTGGCCTCTAGAGTAAGCTTGTCAAGAAGCATATTGGCAAACATTTTCTTCTACAATGATTTGATTTTCATCTATTCTAGTATCCCTTATATTAAGGCTTGGTAAAGTTGTATGTAGTTTCTGGTATGGGCTGAATGAGGCTTAAGCTGGTACAGGGTCCCACAGATTAAAGTTTAGTGCCACATTTTCCAATCTGCTTTTCTCCAAATGAACTTCAACTGTCATGTTGGCTGGAAGGATTATGAGAGTAGAAATCCATCATACCTGGAGAGACAGGTTGGGAAAGTCTGACTGTGTTGTAAAGAGCAGTCACTGTCACTTGAGGCTCTCTGTTTCTGGTTCATTTTGTTCTTTGGGATATTTTCATAAATGGACAACATTTCTATTTGAAACTCATCTGGATCTGGAAATACATTTTTGGAAATTCTAGGACATGTCACAATGCCTTCTACTTGATTTTATGTGTACTGTGGACACATAGAATGTGAACAATTCACAGAAAAAGTTATTCACCCTTCATATCCCGGGGATTGACTTCTTTTCTTTTTCTCTTTACTACCTGCCCCTGGCCACCTTTTAGCTGCCTCTCTGGAGATGATAATTCCACCTGTATGGTGATTGTTGCTAAAGATGTTGAAATAGTGGCCAGCAGTGATTCCAGCATCACCAGTAAAGCAAGAGGAAGCAATAAGGTAAATAGAGAAAGATCTTTCTTATTAGGGCTTAACTCCTTAAAATCTTTGTATTGAAAATAAAAAGTTATACCACCTATCCTAGTGGTATAACAGAAAAAAATATATGAAGTGGAGCATAGGCTAATATTGTATACACGTTCAGATATCATGCTTGAGAGTATATACTTGATATTTTGGCTGGCTGTGATTCAAACAGATGTAGATTTATTAGAAAACACTTTAGTTAAGGTATTAGATATTTGCAGTTCTTTCTCCCACCTCATCCATTTCCAATCCACACATCTCAGGACTTTCTTAAAAGCCCTCTTTCTTCAGAAATATATGTGAAAGGATGAGCAGGAAAACAGTATGCATTAGACATTATTTGGATGAAAACCCAAACGAATGTTAAAATCTTTTACAATATTAAATTACTGATGGTATTCTAAATCTGCCTTCATGTATTTTTATGGCAATTAGTTAATTTGTTTTAACAAAGTCCCTTAAAATTTGCTAATTTCAATTTGTCTGTTTGCAGTTATCATTTCAAGTATTGTCAGCTAGTTATTTGTGTCTTGTTAAGGAGAAAATGTTTTGATAATTGTTGTTTAATATCTATATGCAGCAGACATATTCTCTCCTTCATATCATTTTTGATTTCCCTTACTGCTNNNNTAAAATATTTAGGAATTCACTCAGTATGGTTTGACAAGGTCAACCTGCACAAGTTTCCTTCTTTTTCACATTGCTGTCAGCTTTCCTCATGATTAGACAGTGATCATCTGCTCCTCACTTTCAAAGCTTGCTATTTCAGGGCAACCATGGATGGTCTCTTTTAAAACGTGTTATATTCCTTTTTGTTAAGTGTTGCATTGATTCCTACAGTACAACTGTTATTTGTCTTCATTTTCCCTGCCAGGTCAAAATCCAGCCAGTGGCTAGATATGACTGGGAGCAGAAATATTACTATGGGAACCTAATTGCTGTCTCAAATGCCTATTTGGCCTATGCTATTCGAGGTGAGACATCTCCCCATCTCCCTACTGTCCATTTTGATGTTTCAAGCTAGGCTTCTTTTGCATCTTAGTTTTGTACAATGGGCTTTGCTTTACCTTATTTATCTCTGCAACAGAATTTGGAGTTAGTGCTCCATTAGCTGTCTTGATTAGGTATGTTTTGCTCTTTTTTCCTAGGTGCCAGCAGTGGCTCTGCCATGGTACGGGTCCTGAGTGTCAGCACAGCTGAGCGGACTCTTCTGAAGGGTTTCACTGGTGGTGTGGCAGATCTGGCTTTTGCTCACCTCAACTCCAACCAATTGGCCTGCCTGGATGAAGCTGGCAACCTGTTTGTCTGGTGTCTGACTATGGAGAATGGAAAAATCCAGTATCTTACCTCAACGCTAAACATGATATCAGAGGGTCATAATTTTGGTAGATAATTGGATTGGTCTGTGGTTTAGTTTACAAACCTGACTACTGTTGTAAAGAGCTGATACCATCTTGTTTTTTTAAATCTATGGTATTGCATTATGTTAATTCTGCAAGTCAGTCAGAACTGGGCATTGAACTTTTCAATTTCAGCATGCAAAATCTGGAATCTTGACTAAATTAGGATTGGGGTTACATGTTTACATTCTAGCTCCACAGTAAGAATTTGTCTTTTGATTAGCTGTTGTATTTGTGACTTTTACACTTCTGTAATCTGCACTCTGTCAAAACTTGTTAAAATGAAGATAACGGATGCATTTATCAAACTGAGAAATATAAATACTAGATGCCATAAAAAGGGGAACTCAGCTGTGTTATAATGACAATTTTTAATTAAGAAAAAGAATAGGAAAAATGAAGCTCCCCTACCCAGTCTAGAAAGCAGTAGTAAGAATTTTATACATTAGTTGTTTACTTAACACGCAAAGCAATTTTTTTTTGTTTTAACTACAGTATTGCACAATCCTTAGTGGCCTAATTCACACATACTATAAGGAATGAACCATGGTTTATAAACCTAGTGAGTAGGTTCATATAGTGTATTAAACCAATGATTTTACGGTTTTATCTCCTATCTCAATCATTGTTTAATGTTTCTGGGATTATTACAAGTAGAAATATGTTTTTGCCATTATTGTTAAAGGCACTGCATAAAATCAAATTCTCTTTCAATAGTATATTTCCAATCCATTTGAGATCAATCAAAAAATCATTCAGATTAAGCTTCTGGGAGGCTTTGTAACAGAAATGATGGAGCAATTCCTTAACTTGGGTGACCAGAGAAGAGACCTTGGTGAACATCAAACGACCAGATGGGACTCCTCTGAACAGCTTTCGGAGGATTATATGGTGTCCCTTCATCCCTGATGAGAATGAGGACAGCTGCGAAGAAAGCAGCCAGACTCTGGCATTGTTGCATGAAGATAGAGTAAGCATTTCCATTTTTCCCTTGGAAATAGTGCTTTTATTGCTACTCAGCATAAAGTATTTTTTAATGCAATGATTATAATGGTCCCAAGAATATGATCTCAGTGGCATAGGCTTCAGCTTGTAGGAAATTGTTAGGCTGGGTAACAAAAGTCCAGGGAATTGTGACTTCTTCTTTGTGAGCAACAGTGCTGGTACATTCGTCTCAATTAGGTCTTTCCACTGAGGAATAAGGAGGAAAAGCCCTGGAGGAAGCCATTCATCTCTGAAGCAAGATTTCTAATGTGTCATTGCATTAGCAATCCTGGTGCCAGACTCAGAGAGTAGCTTTTTTTTCTGAAGAATTGATAAGAGCACAAGAAGCCAATGTCCAGCTTCTGATGTGGCAGGGAGCTTTTTACTTTCTCATTTCAATCTACTGATTAATGTAACTGTTCCCCATGAGGAAGAATCATGTAGAAAACTTGAGAGAAGACAGGCAATGAAGAGTAAACAAATCTTTGGAGTGATTCTTAATGGAGCCGTCGGATGCTCTTTTTGCTTATTTTTTTCCTTTTGTGTTATAGGCTGAAGTCTGGGACCTTGATATAATCCGAGCCAACCATAATTCATGGCCAGTGGAAGTAACCAATATCAAAGAAGGCTATATTGTGGTGAAAGGTCATAGCACGGTAAAACATTCAGCCATTCTCTTGATGTAGAGGCATACTCCTTGTTATAATTTCTGAACTAGATATAGTTATCTGTTTTATGTATCTTAATAGTTAATTCAAGTATTCATCTTGGCCTTCATTCAGATGGTTGATGACCCTAATAGCAAGAAGTTCTTTTGGACTTATTTGGGGTATTTGCACATAGCAGTAAGCTGGTGTGAATGAGTTGTGAGTGGGAAAATAAGCAGTAAAGAGTTTTACATTAAATCTAAACTCAGGATTTGGGGGTAATGTCCTCAAATAATCCAGGATCACTGTCCTCATATAATCAGTGCCAAATCAGGTTGTTCTTAGCTTTTGACTCCTGGATCCTTTGGTTATACTTCTCTATAATTCTGGATCTTGATATGATATGTTTCCACTTCCAGATTTAACTGCTTGTCCAAAATGAGACATAAACATGATGCCAGCAGGAATATTATGGCTTCTTTAGCCAGGATGCTTGGTTTTTATGAACAATTGGTCCTATCAAATGTTATCAGAATAGGTACTATTAAAAATAGTCCCGCACCACCCTCAACCAGACTAGCAGAAAGATGTTCATTGTTATATTTCAATTACACTGCATCACTCGGTTAGGAATAACCGCTTTATTTTTACCCCCTGTTTTTTTATAGTGTCTGAGTGAAGGAGCGCTTTCTCCTGATGGAACTGTCTTGGCTACAGCTAGCCATGATGGCTATGTCAAATTTTGGCAGATTTACATAGAAGGACAAGATGAGCCAAGGTAATTTCAGAAATAGGGAAGTATGAGGTGTGTCTAACACGTTCCCTGGATTGTAAAAACCATTTCATTGTTAGAACTATTAAAAAAGTGGGCTTATCAATCACCTGCTAAGATTTCACATCACACTAAGTCAAGAAGTGGCCTGTTTGGAGTTCCCTTAATATGAGGTATGGACCAAGACATTGTAGTTTATAAACCATGGATTACAGATTAATGACTGATGTGAACATGCCCATTATATTTTCTTCAGGAATGTGTGGTTAAAACACACTCTGACTTGGAATGATATGTGAATGTAGACATTTTTTTTATTTCTTCAGTAGGTGCCTCCATGAATGGAAACCTCATGAGGGTAGACCTCTTTCCTGTTTGCTGTTTTGTGACAACCATAAGAAACAAGATCCAGAGTAAGTGATGAATCTGGTTTAGACTAGAGTGTAAGAGAAGCATGGAGAATCAGGACTTGCCAGTAGAAGAAAATAGTAGCACCCTCCTTGCATTCTCATCAGGAAGTTCTGTGCTGTAGAAGAAGAGCAAAAGCCGCAAAAATGAGTTGTGACAGAGCATTATTGATGCTCTGGTGTTGTGTTCCCTTGATTCTCTGTGTTTAGATGAATAGTTTATGGGAGAGATTTCTTTCTCTTTGTAATTAACACATCTTCCTGGAATATCCAAGACTACCTCTTGCAGTAAAGGCTTTTCAGTATTCCCAAGCTTTACTCCAAACCTAGCTAAAGTTAGGAACAACAGTATTACTCAACTGAGTGGAGGAGTTTTTCCTTTTGTAAGCCATATTTTATTGATAACAACCTTTCTGTAGGCAGTTAGTTTGCTTTTCATTCATTTCTGCAGAGTTCCTTTTTGGAGGTTTCTCATCACTGGAGCAGATCAGAATCAAGAACTGAAAATGTGGTGCACTGTTTCATGGACCTGCCTGCAAACTATTCAGTAAGTGTTCCTGTAGCTGACAGTCCAGAGAGAAGGAATCATATCTCCAAGAAAAAGAAGGGAAATAAGCACCCAAGTGAGTCATGACCATTCTTGTCTTCTCATTTCAGGTTTTCTCCAGATATATTTAGCTCTGTGAGCATCCCTCCCAGTCTGAAGGTTTGCCTGGATCTCTCAGCTGAGTATCTGATTTTGAGTGATGTGCAAAGAAAGGTAGGCATTCCAAATCCTCCTGCAGAACAGATGGGTGGAATATAAAGACCTCTATTCTATTTCTGCCATGGGAAATTAGGCAATGCAGGACTTCCTGCCTTCTGTTAATTGAATGTCCATCTGGAACTGATAGTATATAATTGTTTAAGTAACACCTATAGGTGGTTCTTTGTTTATTTGTATATTTATTTTAACAGTTTTTATGGCCAGGTATCTCATAGCAATGGCTGGGCAGTTAAAACTAAAATAGTAAAATGAAACCACTGATCAAATAGATAAACACATTCCCACTTACAACAGAGAAAAACAATAAAACCATTTAACCAGCAGAGTTTGCTTCACCTCCTAGATTGAATGCCTGAAAGGTCTTTACTGTCTTGCAATTAGGGCCATCTGAATCTATTCCGCAAAGCGCATACTACCCACGGATAAAGGGCAAACTTCTTATGCTGGTTCTGTTTAAATCCCTACCTAGCTGGAGTGAGAAGAACAATCAATCTTTCTTCTGTTCTTCTGGACTTTACCTATTTCCTGAGTGAAAGTGGAACCGTGCATACTCTTCCTCTTCTTGCAGCCTCTGATGCTACAGATTATATTTCCCAGGTCTTATATGTGATGGAACTTGTCCAGAACCAAGAGGAAGGCAAGGCTTATTTCAGCTCCATCTCAGAGTTTCTGTTGACTCATCCAGTCCTGAGCTTCGGCATCCAAATGGTCAGCCGTTGTCGCCTGAGGCACACAGAGGTCCTTTCAGCAGAAGAAGAAAGTGATGGCATCAGTGCTGGTAAGTAGTGATGAATGCTTTTTCCCTAAGATAAGAGAAGCATAGGAAACATAATTTCTCCTATGGACAGAACAGAAATTGGACATGATCACAGCACTCTTGTCTAGTTTTTTGTTTGCATGCTGGTGAAGCAGATGCCAAAAAAGCAGCTCACCTTCTCCACATGTTCTCCTGCTGCTGGCTTTAAAAGGCTTTTTGCATAACCTTTGTAGATAATTTTCATCAATACCCACTCATCCTCCATTAGTTTGCATAATCCCTTTTTAAATTGTCCATCTTTTCGTAGTAAAAGCAAAAGTGAAGCTAAACTTTTTTAGTTCTATTAATCCTGTTAATGTCTGGGATATTTTGAATGTTTTTTAGCATTTTGATAGAGGAAGAAGAACATCATCCCTTCCAAGTTCCTTCACATCACATATCATTTGACTTATTCTGTCATGTTCTTCCACTTCCTTTGTCTTTTTTCTTTTAAAGCAATGTGTGAATTGATAAACTATGATTTCATCATTGTTTCACAGTTTGTGTGTGTGTCAGATTGTCTTGCATCCATGTGTATAGAACCCAAACCAAAGTATTCCAAACAGCAGTTAGCAGAAGATATGACTTGGCATGGCATCCAAGCCCAGCCATTACCTCACATTTCAAGCTTGGAAAGGGAAGAAATGGGAATTTTTTATCTTTGTAAAATAAGAGAAGAGATATACCCAAGGGAAACTCTTTAAATATTCACTCAGTCACTCATGCCCATGTCATCTCTACATTGGATTATTGCAGTGTGCTCTACATGGGGCTACCCTTGAAGAGCATCCGGAGACTACAGCTGGTGCAGAATGCAGCTGTGCAGGAGCCAGTTGATCGGCCCATGTAACATCTTTGTTCCATGAGCTGCATTGGTCGCCATTCTGCTCCCGGGTGCAATTCAGGGTGTTGGTTTTGACCTATAGAGCCCTTCATGGAATGGGACCAGGTTATCTGAGGAACTGTGTCAACCCAATGGGGGGTTCCCGTTCCACCAGAATCGGCAGAAGAGACCTCCTCCTCGGGATCCCATCAGCCAAGGAATTTAGGCTGGCGGGGTCAAGGAGAAGAGCCTTTTCTGCTGTGGCTCCTGCCGTGTGGAACATCTTGCCCCCAGAGGTGAGGTCTGCCCCACCCTTATAGCCTTCTGAAAGAGCCTTCAGACCTTGCTCTGCCAACTGGCCTGGGGTTCTAATGGAGGTACATCATTGTGGAGGTGGTTGATAGTTTAGTAGTCACCTCCATTCCCCCATATATACATTTACATATCTTTTCAGCTCCTCCTCTCTTGATCTGGTTGGTTTTTTTGTTTTTAAATGTTTTTAAGGATTATTTTGGTTTTATTGTTTTATTGTAAGCTGCTGAGAGTCGTTTGATTTCAGCAGCATATAAATCTAACAAACAAATAAATTACTTCTTTCCACAGAAGTAGCTTGCATGGCTCTTGAGTTTAAAAACAACAACAAGGTTCATCAACTATTTCTATTTGAGTTTAGAGTCTGAGTGATTTTCCTATCCCTTTGCATCTTTGGCTGGTGCTGGTGTTATCAAGGCAAGGCAAGTAATTTTTTTTTTCTCCCTTGGCTTCTTCCTTTTTTAGAAAACACTCAAGGTTCTGGTGCCACAGGATCAGCAGCAGGGGTGCTGATCAAACTCTTCTGTGTCCACACCAAGTAAGTATTTTCAACATCTGCCCCCTCACTTTTTCATGGCCTCTATACTACCTGAAGTAAGAGTAGAGGAGCTGACATGAGGGCATCACTTGCTTTGTACAAGGAAAATTTAAGTAGAACCAGTGCCTCAGTCGAGCCAGGTGAAATGCGTAACTAGAAATATTCTGTCTAAATATTGCAGGGCCCTTCAGGATGTACAGATAAGATTCCAGCCCCTCCATAGTCCGGATACAATTGTTCCTGTCCCTTCTCATGGTTCCCGTGAAGACTTTGGTGAGTTTTCTCTTTTTTTTCCAGACAAATTCTCTTTGTACAGGGTAAGAGATTTCTCCTTTTAGCTTGCTGTTTATAAATGACATACAGATTTTTAAACATTATTTGAAATGCCATGATTAGAATAAATTAGCCAGATTTATGCATGTGTACTTTATATAAACTTGCTTTCCAGATCTAAAAAAATTACACATATACCATTATCAGAATAAGCTTTAAACTTAAAAAAGGACAATCCCAGATAATTAAACATACATACTAAGAGGGAAAAGAGACAAAAAATCTCCTTTACATTTTATATTTACCAATAGTCACTGGTTTACTAATATGATCAGTACAAAATATTATTGTAAAATATCTTCAAATCTCTTTCATAGTAACATATATTGCTGCATTCTCTGGTTAGTTATTGAGGGGTTGGTT
>JANHZU010007766.1:508029-541187 GCA_032468055.1 Acrochordus granulatus | reverse complement strand
TGCAACCTTACCAACTAGGAAATGCTCCTGCTCCTGGTACAAGGTATTAAAAGTCATTTAACTATTGATAATTATGTAGGATAAGAGGTTTTGTGGAGTCTGCCATTTAGGCCTGGAACATGCTTATATCTGCTTAGCTTCAGCAAAGTGTGTGCCAACCCAGTGCTGGATCTTTTCCTCTAGTAAGTTTTTTTCAAAAAGCAATGACTTTCTTAGAATGGACAATTCCAATATCCAGGCAGCAAATGTTTCTCATTTCCAACCATCTTCACCTTCTCATTGTCTTCAATCCACTGACTTTTTCTTAGTTCCAGTGCTGTGGCTGGACAGGTTGGACAGACTGGATGGAAAACAGCAGAATCAAAAATTCCTCAGATAAACAGTATCCTTGCTCCTGTCATAACAGCTCTGCTTTGCACCCAGCCAACAACGTAACAACTGCCAAGCCTCCCCTCTTTTGCCAAGCAGAGGGACAGTTGCCAGTCTACAGGAAAGTGAGTAGTTCACATATTGTTATTAGGCTGGGGGTGTTGCACACAGTGCATTCCAGCCCCCTTGGGCACTATGATGATGGTTACTTACCTATGTTGGCATAAAACAATTCTTAAAAATTTGTCTCAAATCCTGTGGAGACAAAAGTCATGAAATATCAGCATTCTTCAAGTTATCACTGTTTCATTTGTATGGAAAATTTTTAGGCAGTTTTTTAAAAACCCCTCCCGCTGGGAGTCACATAAGCCATCATGTGACAGTTTCTGAAAAGGTTGCCAATCCCTACTTATTAGAGAGAGGAAAAAGGAAAATTACACTTTCTGCACAAAATATTAAGCTTGACATGTTCTTTCTCCTATTCAGTTTCTGAAAAGAGATGACTTAAGAGACAAGTGGGAATGGCAGATTTTTGTAAAAAGATACACAGGAAGAAGAAAGTAGATAGAACAGCTTGTTCCC
Source organism: Acrochordus granulatus (assembly GCA_032468055.1). Lineage (NCBI taxonomy): Eukaryota > Metazoa > Chordata > Lepidosauria > Squamata > Acrochordidae > Acrochordus > Acrochordus granulatus. Next base: position 540,236 of record JANHZU010007766.1, on the reverse strand, counting down.
ATGCATTTGGGAGATGCCAAGTTGGGGAAAATTATAATAGATTTTCCTGTTAGAGCCCTCAACAAAAAAAGGGTGATTGATTGGTTGATTCCAATTTAGAGATTGCCCAATTCCTTGTCAATTGACTGGCTTACAAATGAACAAAACATGTAAAAGAAAACATTGCAAAACAGAAGAACAAAACTAAGCTAATTTAAAAGGGGGCTGCACAACCATCCTATTGAAGCCTGGGAGAACATCCAGGTTTTTAATAATTTCTGGAACATCATAACAGCTTTTAGCCTATTTGGCAGTTTCCAGGCAGATAACAGATTTGAGTGTAATAGAAAATAGGACTGTTCAGAATGGAAAAAAATGCTTTTTTTCCATCCTGTCTACCTTTTTTCATGCACTGATTTCCATATTACTTTCCTGGTGTGCCTTCTCTTACTTTATCCAACCATGAAAGAATATATATTATTTCATGGTTAACCCACTTTCAATATTAACCCACTCACAAAAAGCAGTTGTACAGAAGAGGATGCAACACTGTTCTTTGGCCACAATTGGTGCATTCATCTGATAGAAAGAAGTATTTATTTACTGTGGCTTGTATGCCACTCCAGTCCAACTGAAGGACTTAGATTTCTTTACACTGAGTTAAAACATAAAAATGGTATAATAAAAAGAGAAACAGTTGTGTGTAATAATCATGTTATTTAAAAAGAAACTAAGACTGCTGAGAACAAAGCACAGCCAGAATGGTGGTTCTAACTTATAATGAAAGCCAGGTCTTAGAGTTCTTTTAACACATAACAGAGTGGGGGCTAATCAGATCTTGTGGTAAGCTACTCCGAAGAAGTACAGCTGCTACAAAGAAAACTCAACTCTTTGGGCCTGGTAAGGAAAAGATTTGGACTAAATCTACTCTCCTTGATCTTTTTGAATGGACATAAGCTACTGGGTCTAGATGGTTCTGTAAATATGTAGGCTCTTAGCCATAAAGGTATTGATTTCATCCTCTCTCTGCTGAGTCCTTAAAATGAGTTGGTGTGGAAATTAAATTATGATGTTACCTAATTTGGTAATGAAATGTCTGCAGAAAAACAATCAAGCTTAGAGAGCTGTCTAGGACTCTACAAATAGGTATTCATATAGTGCAAATGTAATTAGTGGGATACAGTGCTTCCTGATATATAGAAGGACACTGCCTTGGGTGTTTTTGAATATTAGTAATACAAGTTCCTGAAGGATAAGACTAGCAAAGGCAAGGCTAGTGCCAGAGTTTAGAAAACAGAAGTGGAATGTTCCTTTCTGAATTTTTGATGAGTTCTTTGGCTACATCTGGTAAACTACAATGTGGAACAAGACTGCTGAGTAAGATGTGACCTGTAATTGATCTGGCAAGAGTTCCTCTTGAAATTCCATCTGATGTTCCTTTTTTTAACCTACTTTTTTGTCCATTTGTAGGGCTGCAAGGAGAGTGTCCAAATCTGGCTGAACAATAACATCATCACCATTGTAGGGATCTGTCTTGGGATTGCTCTCTTAGAGGTAAGCACTCCTGAATGACGACTGGGTACAGCTGCATTTCCACCAATGGTGCTGTAATAATCCAGGAAGGTGCAAATGTTGATAGATTTGGAGATCTCCCTTAATCTTTACAGCCGTAATCAGTTTATACTTCCTTTCATGGTGTTTATTTTCAGGACTGACTAAAGAAATTTTGCAATAATAGCAATCTCTTTCCCCATCTATCCCATTATATAAAGGTTTGTAGTACTGAAATACAATTGGGTCTTGTAGGCAGAAAATCCTGTAAAGGCCATTAAGTTCTCTGGAATGTTAAGCTACATAATTAACTATCTGATGTTGTTGGTTGTTTGAGATCTATCTAGTTTTTTAAACTGTCTAGTGGTCAAAGCGCCCGGGCAGCATGCAGTTTTAATGTTGGAATGATCCAAGTCTGCTTTCCCTCTGACCACTAAGGTGCCATGTAGGGGCTGAAAGGGAAGTGTGTCAGTGCTATTATCCAACTCATGTGCCCCCAAGTGTTGTCCGTACCAGTCCACCCATTTTGATCGGTAGGCATTGCTGATGGATGCCGGAAATGCCGGCAATATTATGTGCTTGACTGTGAGTGCATTACTTAATAAAAGCTGAGTTCTTTATCTCTCCATCCTGGATCTTTCTTGTAGTTACTGCAGCTGCTGTGCATATTACTGGTCACTGCATTAGAACACAAGGACCTGCATAGTGGTGGCACCCAGGAGATTCCTAACAGGTGGCTAAAGGGAGTGCATTTATGTATGGCATAGATGTCTCTAGCTTTCTGCTGTGCCCTGTAATTTGTGTCTCTCTGAGCAGGGAAGGATGTTATTTCTCTTCTCTGCATGTCCATTTATATGTGGCCAAGGTAGCTTATGAATGCAGTGCAGAGATCACTGATTTTTCTTGGATGCATGCATTGGCCAGAAAAGCTGCTTTTATCCCCATACATCCTGGTGTCATGCTTATATATTTGCAAGGAAAATCCTCAGCAAGATCTGTGCATTTGGGGGATCCCACATGAATCCTTGTGAATTCACTTAATTTTCCTCTATCTGGCACTCTTCACATCTGCTGGATGTAGAAGAGTAGAACAGTACAGTAATTAAGGTGTGATTTAGGTCAGAAAGAGTTGGGCTTAGATTTGACCCAACTTAGTCTCTTAGCTAATGTTGGGCTGTGCACTCTTTCAGTCCAAACTTACAGAATGGTTGCTTGTTGATGTAAAAGGGGACCTATGTGGAGTTGCCTTGAGCTCTCAGATAAAAGGTGCAAGAAATAATAATTCCATCACCCCCAGTCAGCACAGCCAATGGTTTCTGAGAATGATGGCCAATATAGTCCAACACAACTGAAGGGGGCATAAATAGAAGCTTTCTCTATGACCATGTAGATTACACATGGAAATTCCTTTTGTGGTTCTCCTTGCTACTTTCTGGGTTGGCTGGACAAATTTCTGTGTATATGTGCATAAGTTATGAATAGTTTTGGAACATTGCAATTTATTGTACAATTCTTAAAGCAAACCATAGCTGTTTGTGCTGTTTTGTGAGTTTTTTAATGAACTGGCATCTTAAAAGCCTTGATTTAAAGGAAGAGGCTCAGCACCACCTGGAGAGAAGAGGAACAGGTTTTTTTTTCTGATATTCCCTTATGAGAATCACATAGACTCAGGAAGCCTATGAAATTAATTTCTGATGCAAATCAAAATTCAGAAATGAGAGATGAAATTCTTTTTGTTATGCAGGAAGAATTCTGCTCCTTTCATTATTTCCCCTATCTGGCACTTTAAGCCTTTAAACTTTGGGCCTTTATGGGTGAGCCCTACAGCTGGAGCAGAAGCACCTAGCTGTTCCACTTTGCTTTAGATTTGCTGACTGCTGCATATATGCATAAGCCTGCTGTATTTCTCAACATATACACACCCTATTCTAGGCATATTTGAAAAAGTGAAATGTTGATTTGCTTCTCCAGGTGATGCATGAATCCCTGAGTTATGTTTGTGCTGCTCCTTAATTCTCTGTCATTTCTGAAACCTCTTCCCATTTTTATAATCATTGAAATTATTTCACATACCTGCGGCACAGGAACATCTACCTGGAATATTGGCAAGGTTATTATTCCAGGACATTGTCAGGGCTGAATGTTCCTTTAGTACAAATCCATCAGTGTCCATGCTTTGTTTTCCCCGCTCCATTCCTCCCTGCAGGTGGATGTCTTAACATGCATCTTGTGCTGTTGTCAAAAGAGCTTTGCTGCCCTCAAGGGCCAAAATGAAATATATCATGCTATGGGGCCCAAGAACTAAATGTGCTGCAGTTACCTGAGCACCCGTAGAGAGAGCTGGAGAGAGCAAATGCAGCAGAGAACAATACAGAATTTAAGAGACTCAGGTGCTGCAGGCAAAAGCTCACTCCCTTTTAAGCATTAACAGTCATCTCCTTTCCTTCCTGCAAGATAGATTCTGTTAAGTCTCCACAATTTATTTCCATCCTATCCTATGATGGATTTTATTCTAACAGTTCTTCAGGCAGCCTAATCATTGCTGATCCACATGTCTGGAGAGCATCCAGATAGGGGAAACACTTCAAGGATTATGGGGATTGTAGTTCAGCACATACAAAAGGCACCAGGTTGGGTTCAACAATAATTCAGAGATAGCAACTGTGCTCTTGTAATTGCAGGACTTAAGTCAGGAGCAAGTATCCAACCTTCCAGATACAATTGGATTTCCAAATCTCAGGCAGAAATACTGGAGGTTGAAGTTCAATACATCTGAAGAATATCAAATAAAATTGAGAATCTTATTTTTAAGTTGCTTTCCAAACTAGCCCAAATCTGGATTTAGCTTTTCACATGACAGATATGTGGTTACTGTTTCTTTTAATAAGATTTCTCTTTTTCCCACAGCTTTTCCTCATGATGGTATCGATGTTTCTGTGTAAGACCGTTGGCCCTAACTACGACAAACTTGCTCGTTATTCTTAGGCAAACTAGTCTCTACAGATCCCATCTTCTGAGGGAACAACATAAAAGAACATTCTGTCTTATTCAGCCATTCCACCAGGGTTATAAAACTGTATATTGTAGGGCTGCAGTTGTGTTCAACAGGTTTACTATCAAACCTGTTCTGATCAATCCTAATCTTGGAAACTGAAATGAAACTTTCAAGAATCGGAGTGACCAGTAAGAAAAGAGAGTATAATGGAACTTATGTTTACCTTCAGTTAGCTTAAGATGATTTAAGCTCTTAGATTGACCTCCAAAAGTCATAGCCATATCAGCTTTTGGCATGACATAAATCCCTAAAATAAGGTTGAATTCTTTGTTTTTATATTGCATTGTCCTGGAATGCAAAGATTTTAACATTCAAGCCCTGATTTCCTTTTTGCAAGAGGAAAACTATTTAACATAAATCACTTACTGCTAGGCTCTGTAAAATATAATCTTGGGAAAAATATTTGTTAAGAGCATATAAATGTTAAACATTCATAACTGCCCTCAGATCCTTGAAAACATTCCCCGTGTTTTGCGGGGAAAACTAAAAATATCACTTTTAAAAAAAATGGAATTGGAAGTATATTATTTAGTTAATAACTCAGGCTGTGAATTAAGAAAGGTGATGAACCTGCCTGCTTGGACCAAGAATTGTTGTATCACCTCTGTTAATGTTGAGGAGAGCCCTATATAGCTAGACCTCAAACATTCTGAATGTACATAGGATATGACCAAATATGAAAGTTGTGTGATCTGTGATCTTAGTCTTGATTTGAATTAACTCATGTTGAAAATTACTCAGTGAAGTGGGCTGAATTTCTCCTTTATGTTTGGACTAAACTTTCCCTCTTGTGGGAGAAGACGGATAAGGAACTTGAAGTTCATCTGTTATTATTTGTTGGTGGCTCCTAATTGCCCCAGCCTTTAAAGACTGTGGTAAGGAAGACTGAATGACAGCTTCCACAGCACTGAATCCATACATCTTTGCTGGAGCTCATGACCATTTAGCTATCTAAGTTGAGTTCATTGATATATAACCAATTAACTACTTCACAAGCAGGACATACCAGGCCTGGAATGAAGAAAGAGGCCTGTTTGCACTGGGTATGCATTCATATGCCCATTAACATTTCCATGGATTTTTGGTTGGAGCCACTTTACCACCACTGCCATCACTCAGCAAGTGTAATGAAAGGAACACCTTATCTTTGTGAGCCACAATAATTGGACATGGTTTTGTGTTTCCCCGGCACATTTACAACTGTGTGCAGAGGCAGATAGGAAAACCTCTTTTGCTTTTTGTTTGTGTATTTATATATTCTGCTTGGACGTTTAAATTGTATAAAAGGAAAAATAGCTTGAGGAAAAAGATAATTGGTGGAATGAAGTACACTTAGAATTTCACCCCTTAACTTGCTGTTTGTTTCAGAATTCGGTTTTTAAAAATTTCTATTTAATAAATAAAGATCCATAAATGGTTGCATTTGGTTCTTTGAACTTGGATATAAAATAGATGCTGATGGATCTAAAATAGATGCTGATGGATGCTGATCATAAGACCCTTGTACAACAGCTAAGAGCAAGCAAGAATAAAAGGTATGGTTCCTGGTGACTTCTTAGCCACACCCCTTAGTCCAGTTGACCAGTTTATGCTAATTGGCTGGTTTTGAGTCATAAAGGAGCCTTCTGAGAGATAACAGACTTCTGATGCATTGTATGAGCAGACTGCAAGAAACTGGATCAGAGTAGCTTTGGCCAAGGAGTGATAGTCCTGTTTTTACAAGGATTCCTTCTACATTTTTCTGGGCTAGACACAAGGGGTAAGTCATGGAGTTTCTTTTAACTGACTCTGATACCACATCTGATCACTCTTACGTGGCTAGACCTTTTCTGAATTTGAAATCCAGCAAGCAATAACTATTTCATCCTAGCTAGCAGTAAATCCAATGTGGAGTTAACTCCAGGTGGTTGCAAGCTAGATGGATTTGGGGCCCTACTAATATAGGTAATTCTGACGATGCATGTCTTCCATCCTCCATTTTGTGAGCTAAATCATCATTCAGCATAATGATGGAATGGGGAAAGTAAGCAGGAGGAGTTGGAATCATGTAAGGAGGAGTAGCATACTACAAAAATATTAACTTCTTTGCCTTTCCTCTCAAGGTTTCCCCAGGGAACCCTCCTTTGGCCCTGGAGCAGGAGGAAGTGGAGCCTCTGGTGGTACCCCAGTCCTCCCCAACTCGGGAACGCTCCCCAGATGTCATTTCCTCAGCCTCAACTGCCATGTCCCAGGACATTCCTGAAATCGCCTCAGAGACCCTGCAGCGCACCTTTGGTGCAGCTCCTTCAGGCCTTCCTGTAGAAATTCTGGAGTCCAACCAGCACACAGACAGCATGGCTTCTGCAGCCTCAGCTCTGCACTTGCTTTCTCCACGGAACCGTCACAGCTCAGAGCCGAGCCATCACTCCTTGGACATGGCCCCCAATGAGGTGGACATGCTGACAGCCCCCTCACTGCTGGAGGCAGCCTTACCTCAGGAAAACGTGGCGTTGGATAGCGGAGTGAACCAGCCATGGCCGGCTGCTCCTGACATCACCAGGGAGACCAGGAACAGCATGGCAGACAGGTAAGGCCAGCCTCCAGCCTCTTCTCTGTTCTTGTATGGCCATAAAATAAAAAAAGAGCACTTGAACATTCTCTTTTGAATGTAAGAACACAGGAAGCTATCTTAGAAAAATCAGAGGGATGATTAAGCTTTTAAGAATAGAACTTGGTTACCATGTTTTTCTTTTTCCCTTCCTACCATCTTTTGTTTCTGTGCCACGTTCTGAGAGCAGGATTGTGTAGGTTGAATTATGATGAAAGCTATTCTGGAACTATAAATGCTTTAAATAAGGCAAGAAGTAATAACATTTATTTATTCATTCAATTTCTGTAGCCATCCCTCTCAGTTAATGATTTTAGGCAGCTTACAATAAACATATATCACTATCAAAAATAAAAAATAACTACAATAACATATCAGACACTTCTCCATTTAGCCTTCTGTTTCAGGATACAAAGAAATGCAATGACTCTCCTGGGGACAGAAAGATCTTTGCCAACCTAACACATGATTTTCCCCCTTTGGAGGTGTCAGAAAGTTAATCTGCCTATGGAAAACATATGTACAGCCCTGGGCTGGGACCCTCCATTATTCCTGTACAGATAGCCCTCGACTTTTGATTGTAATGAAGCTTGCCCATTACATTTGTAACTTGTGATGGTCATAAAGTGCATCATCAGATGACCAACCCAACTTTACAACCATTTTTGTGGTGGTTATTAAGCAAATCACTATGGCTGTTAAGTGAATCTGCAGTTGTTAAGTGTATCTGTGGTCATTAAGCAAACCCAGAAGTAAATGCTGTTTTTTGGCGAAAACATTATAAATTGTGGTCATATGACAAGAAGACATTTCAAATGGCTATAAATGCAAGCAGGTTGCTGAGTGCCTGAAATGTAGTCACAAGACATCAGGAGGGGGGTGGCCATTTGAAATTTGGAACTGGTTGTAAGTACCTTTTAGCTGGCCCAATATAACTGGGAGGGGGAGCTGTTGTAAGTGGAAGATTACCTGTATTTCCTATATTGTCACCTCCAGTCTACTTTGCTTCTTTTTCCTGGATCTTCAAACAGCCCATTGTTCAAGATACACTTCTAAAGACTGTGTTTGGGATGAGGCCACAGACTTTCTTGACATAAAATTGGAATCTAGCACAGCATTTTAGTTGGAAAGGAAAGTACCTGTGGTTGTTGTATGCCTGAGTGCTTAACTCTTGGTGCATGAATGGATATAGCAGAATGCATTTGACTTTGTTGCAACTTGCCTCCCCTGATTTTATTTCCATACAGCCCCAGGAATGAAGTGGAAGAGAAGCATAAGAGCTCTTGCCACAGGCACAGCTACCGCTTGCTGCAGCATGACAGCCAAGATGCTAGTGCCGAACAGAGGTATGAGCTATGTGCAGTTCCCTCTTCCTCACTTGAAGCTTCTAACACAGCAAAGCAAATTAATTTGGGGAATGCGCTGCCTAATATAATATCCCAGGAGTATGGAATACAGTTGTCTGGACATGGACAATTTTCTTCCTCAACATCTTAAGAAATAGAGATGTGGACTTTAGTTATTAGAGGGTTGTTGTAGCATTTTGAAGGTTTTTGCACAAGCAAATGCCTTCTCTAGAGATGAAAAGTAAGTAAATCAGGCAAAATTTGATTTGAATAACTCATTCAATTTAGAATTGAAATCCAATTTAGATTTGTATGTCCTTGTTGAACCATCAGTTGGACCTGATATCTGGAAATCCAGTTCAGAGATGTGACCAGATCAAATCTCCAAATGCTCCTATCTGAGACTATAGAGGCATTCATTTGCAACCTGATAATGCTCAAAGAAATTGGATCATTTGAGTTGCAGTTGTTCAGTATTGCCATTCTTCCTCTTGGCCATTGCATATGCATCTTGTCAGCAGAAATCAGTATTGTTGGCTAATACAAGGTGAAGGTAATGGGATTTGGATGAAGTACCCCCAGTTCATTCATCTGAAAATTGATTGAATTGTCAATATCCATCATGGTAGGAAACCAACTTGAAGATTTCCTTGATGTTTGCTCTTTTGGTAAAGAATGCAGCTACTTGTAGCAAAATTGCAAAAAAATGCAAACTTTCTTTAAAAGGGCAACTGAACTTTTTTTAAAGAAAGTTTGCATTTTTTGTAATTTTGCTACAAATCATCACCTGGATTAATGAGAATATATATAGACACAATGCAGCTACTTTGCTACACCTTGAGATATTGATAACCACTTTCCCTAACCTAAACCACATTGGTTTGAATAGCACCCTGGACTTTTTTAACTCATTTAGAGGGTGCCTTGTTAGGGACAACTGATCCATCAGCTGCTTATTTGGAAGGCAAAATAATAGCATAAAAATCACCCTTAATTATTGTCACCTTATTCCACTGCTGAACTAAAGTTGATCTAAGTCTGCAGTTATGATATAATTTGCCGAGACTTCTGGCAAGCTGCCTTCCCATTCTCTTCCCTTTGCAGTGATCATGATGATGAAGTTGCAAGCTTAGCTTCCACTTCAGGTGGGTTCACAACCAAAGTGACCACCCAGCGGCTACCAGTGAAAGATTGGAAGGCCAAAGTTTCCCCTCGAGCTTCCCCAAAGCTGAAGAAGAAGGGGAAGAAAGACGACAGGTTGGTGTATGTTGGAAACAGTGACATTCCATAAGCAACCAATCTTAATGATAGATATAAATATATGCATATTCTTACATATTCAGACACATATATGTATATGGATACACCATTTCCTTAAGTTTTTAATTTCATAGTTAAAACATCTATAACCTCTTCACAGAGTGTCACCATTCACTGTCTTACTTACAGAGCACAATGGCCATAAGGTGGCATTGCCAACCAGAAAATATTCTGTTAGAAGTACATTTCTGCCATGAGCTCAGAACATTAAAACAAAAATAAGATATATTTGAATAGTAAAAAGACATTAACTAGTTTCTTATCTATCTGAAAAATGATATCCAAGCCACCATTATAGTTCAACCTATTTTAAAATCTGTCTCCTTGCATCTTTGCACAGGGTTGTATCCACACATTTGGGGAGGCACCAAGTTGGAAAAGACTGCTATTTTTGTTCAGTTAGGAACTTGTCCTTAGATGTATGTGCTTCCATTTATTGTTGTCATTTTACTTCACGATGTTGAGAAAACAAGTCCTTCTTTTCACCTAACACCTTTTCTTCAGTTGTAGGGATGCGACACAGTCCCCAAGATCCTTTGATCAGCAGGTTAGTGCAAGCTTTTTATTTTTTTGCAGTTTCTCTTTCCCATATGAAATGCCTTTCTGTTCTTCCTCCTCCTCCTCTAGAATTGCAATAGTTTGGAATTAAAGGATGAAATTAAGTTGTGTGATTATATCTATTGTCAAGGCTCTATCCTTGGATTTTTATCAATCATTTGCACCCATTGCCAAAATTGTCTTGGGAATTTAAAACTTGATTTAGTTTTGTTGAGGTGATCTGTTTGCCTGATGAGAACTTTCTATCAGAAGAAAGTAAGCCCATTGAAATGATTGCTCTCCAATCCAGCCTGAGCTAAGCCTAGCCACACTGATGTATTTAAGCAGTACAATAAATATACTTTGAAATCTGTATTAAGGAGGCAGATTAGAATATTGACACTCTCTGGGGTTCTTCCAATCCCAAGGCCACAGACGTTAATTGAAATAGATGTTTCTTCCCAAATGCTGCTTCATATGCATCATTTATGAATATTTTCTGATATTTCCCGAGCAGGCTATTCACTGTGAGTGAGTCCAGTTCATTCTCTACCAAGAGACAATCTCCATTGGTTTTCTCTGAAATAAAACAGTAAGATCCACTGAAAGTCACAGCATGCTGATGTTTGTCTTGTGCCTTCTCTTCTAGGGTGCCCCTGAATACCAGGATGAGTTGATGTCTCTTCTCAGGACCCAGCAAAGGGAGATTGCTGAACTGAGGCAAAATCAGATGGAACTGATGCAAAGGCTTGTAGATCATCTGGATGCTGTGCAGAGTTCCCTTATGGGTCACATTGAGCGAGTGATAGATTCCCAGCAGGAACAGGAGCGTATCCTTCCTCAGAAAAAGCTGGATGGGCCCTTCTCTGGCCCATTTTATTCCATTCGGCATTGAGATAACTTTTTTTATTTTTATTAAACTTTTTTTATTTTTAATAGTTTAATCATTTTATTCCATTCGGCATTGAGATAACTTTTTATTTTTATTAAAGTTTTTTTATTTTTAAAAGTTTAATCTTTTCCACTTTCTCAGTGTTCACTATAAACTGTTTAGAGAGCACTGGTTATAAGGTATAACTACAGTGAATCGAAAAAAAAATCTCTAACCACAGAAAGCAAACAGGTCCTCCTCTCTTCTTTGTAAGACAGCCAAACACACTTGTGTGTGGAAACATGACAGACCATTCTTTGTATAACAAAGTTATACATCTGAAGTCTTGCCACTGAGTCTGGTCTTTGGGTTCTCTGAGCACAGCCTGTGCATATTTCCTTTCTATGTTCCTTAACTCTTTGTTTCAGAGCGGAGGCTAGAACAGGCTCTGGCAGAGGGACAGCAGCGCAGTGGGCAACTGCAAGAGCAGCTCTCCCAACAGCTGTCCCAGTCCCTCTCTACGGCTGCCTGCAATCGGCTGGAGAGGACCATCCGTGAGGAGATGAAAAAGACAGTTCCACCGTGTAAGTCTTGCATAGTAGATGATGAACAACTTGCAAAACATCCTCCATAGAGGAAATGGAAGTTCTGCCATTCTTCTCCCAAGGATCTGAGTCTTGTTAAGAAGTCCGAAAAAAGATACAGTCACTTCAGGGCATGATCATGATTCCCATGACTTGCTGTAAGAAGCATCGCTGATTCTCTTCAATAGCACTGATTAGGCTCGTGGTGTTGTTTTTTTCAGTCTTTCTTTCCAAGAGATTGTTATATGACAGGAAAAAAATGCCACAGTTCATAGCTGTGATGGACAACAAATGATATTGACTCCATGTGAATTGTAGCTGACATGAGCAAAGTGATGGATGCTGAAGGTGCTCTCCAATAGCTGGAGATGTATATGTAGTCTTCTGTGGGGGAAACAAGAACTGGACCATGTGTGAAGAGGGGGAGCAGCCTAGAGTCATTGCACGTGATCAAATGCAGGAGGGCCAATTCCCATGAGGACTGTTTGTTTATCTGCTAAGGTCAGGAGCAAGGCGGGCAGACGGAGAAACTACTTGTAACTTTGAAACTATTGAACAATTGAATGGAGACTCCTTTTACCTGGGCCTATTCCTTTCAGATCTAACAGGGAGGGCTCACTTTCAGGTTTTCTTAACATAATTACACCCGACAAAAAGGATTTGATCTCTTTTGTTAACCAGGTATATCTAAGAGTTTGGATCCCATCACTGGACAGCTGAGTAACACTATTGCAAACAAGCTGACTGCCATTGAAGGAACACTGAAGGAGAACATTGCCAAGCTGGTCAAATCAAAGGTGAGAAGCTTCCTGGAGCAAATTTCTCTCTATCAGTATGCTATGAAAGGCACCTATTTTGGAGCAAATTCTATGCTGCTGCTTCTATTCATGTTAGCTACCTGTTCAGCCTGAAGCTACAGATAGTCCTCAGTTTACAACCACAATTGGAACCAGAATTTCTGTTGCTAAGTGAGTCACGCCCAATTTTATGATCTTTTTTGCACAGTTAAGTGAATTGCGTGGTTGTTAAGCAAATCCAGCTTCCCCATTGACTTTGTTTGTCGGCAGCTGGCTGGGAAGGTCGCAGATGATGATCACATTATCCTCGGATGCTGCAACTATTGTACATACATGCCCGTTGCCAAGCAGTCAAATTCTGATCATGTGGTCATGGCACTGTAAGTGCGAAGACCAGCTGTAAGTCACTTTTTTTCAGTGCTGTTGTAACTTTGGATGGTCGCTAAACAAATGGTTGTAAATTGAGGATTATCTGTATTGCCAGCCTTAAAGCATTAGTATTACTGCTTCAGCCAAAGAGAGTAGGTGCCTCTTCTTTAGTTACCTCTTTTGCATGCAAATCATTTTACTAATCTCTGGGATTTCTCTCGCATTGGTATCCAGAACCTTACTGACACCATTGCCCGGGCAGCCACTGATACCCTGCAGGTGCCTATGCAAACAGCATTTCGGGAGGCATTTCAGAGTATAGTTCTACCTGCTTTTGAGAAGAGCTGCCAGTCTATGTTCCAGCAGATCAATGACACCTTCAAACAAGGCACGCAAGAATGTATGTTGTTTTTATCATGCTTCTATTTGAAATATGAGTAATGCTTTACAAAACCATGTGAAATGAATGGCATTTAAACAGCTTTGGGGTTGAGGGACATCAGGGTATAGTCTAACAGTGGAACATCTGTGTTGTGCGGCCATATGTCTTTTATCGGTTAACTCTCCTGATGGAAATATCCAGCTGGCCATTATTGAACACATCCCCATGAATAGTTCCACAATAATGGAAACCATTTCCATGAGACTCTTTACAGGTTTCAGACAAGTTTTTTGTGCAGCTTGGCTTTAAAGATCATGATTAATCTTCTTGAGCAAGAGTCAAAAGCAGTATTCTTAAATGGAATTCCAATAAGTTTTGAATAGGATGGATTGTCCTGCTCCTCTGGGACTGGTACAGATCACGGAATGTTCAGGTAAAACAGTGTATCACACCTTTGTTATTTTTACATATAACTCAAGTGGCAATTATATCCAACACACCTTTCTCCTATTTTCTCCACACAACAACCCAGTGAGGTGAATTGGGCTGAGAGAGAGTGATTGGCCCATAGTTATCCAGTTGGTTTTCATGCCGAAGGCAGAACTAGAACTTTTTACATGAACAGAAAATCCACAGCAGATATCCAGGCAAAACATTTGATGAGATTCATGTAAATTCATGAATATCCTGTGCTTTATGTTAAGAGTTTGAAAAATGGTTCTCTGTCTGAGTGAAGAGTCAAGTCATAAGACGCATTACAAGTCCTCGACTTAAACCACATTTGAGCCTAGAGGTTTGGTCATAAATTGTTGCACTCTTAAGCCAAGTCACTCAATTTCATGATTGTTCAACTATGGGTGTTAAGCAAGTTTCTGTGGTCAGTAAGTGAATCACATGATCATAAATCTGAATCCACTTAGAGTAACTTTTTTTGGGTTGTAAGTAACTTTTTCTGAGGCCATTTAACTTTGAACAATTGATAAGCGACTGGTTGTAAGCCGGGGACTCCCTGCACCGGGGATTGGATGCAAAGATGTGAAAGCAGCACTGGGAAATGGAGGACATGAGAAAATAGGCTTTGGTCATACCACTGAACATATATGAATCTTCTCTCATAGATATTCTGCAGTTGGAGTCTCAGTTAAAGAGTAAGAAAGCGCGAGAGCAAGAAGCCCGGGACTCTCTGCTGGGCCAGCTCCGACAGATGGTCAACTCCTTCCAGAGTGCAACTGACCAAATGGCATCAACCATTACAGCCAGTGTGCATTCTGAGATCCAGCATCAGCTTCATGTCATTGTGGGCAAGTGAGTTTGTGGAAACCGAGTGGATATCATCTGAAGAAGGAGTTGATGATCACCTACTATTGCAGTATCAATACTGTATTTGCACAAAGTCAGAATAAGAGTTCCAGGTCCTTTGGCACACTAGAGACAAGATCCATCGGCTGACTGATTTATTAGAGCCTTTGTATGTGATTATGAAAGAACTGCACCCATCTCTTTTCTGATTGCTTGGTCTGCCACAGTAGCTTTTGATGGTTACCATGTTTTCCTACTAGCCAGACTTCTCAGCCCTGGAAGCTTCCCTACATCTAGAAACAAAACTTTTCCCTCATCTTGCCCAAAGTCCTTGTGTTTGGAGCAATTAGGAGAATGGTAGAAAGCTATTATCTATGATCTGCATTAAAGATCTTCCTAGAATTTAAGTGACTCCACAATATAGAGTACCCAAGCTGTTCCTCTTGCCTATCCAGATCCTGTAAAGGAGAAATGTTAGCTTCTTACTAAACCTGGTACCCTCTTTGGAGTTTCAGTCTGATCTATTTAGGGAGCTCCAGGTTGTGGAAGTCTTAAATAAAATTGATAGAACAAAGCCATTTATTGGGTAGGTGGGCCATAGAGAAGGACTGGATGGATCAGGGCCAGTTTTTCTGTTGGTATTGAACAAGTGTCAAACAGACATTTTATCCTGTGCATTTTGTACTCTCAAGGGTGTAGGATCCCTGTGACTTTTCTTGTTTACCTTTTTTCCAGCATGCAAGAATCCATCTTGGCTCAGGTACAACGAGTTATCAAGGGGGAGGTGAGCACAGCCATGAAGGAGCAGCAGGCTGCTGTCACCTCCAGCATCATGCAGGCAATGCGCTCAGCTGCAGGCACACCCATCCCTGCCACTCACCTAGACTTCCAGTCCCAGCAGGCTCACATGCTCCAACTTTTGCAACAGGGACACTTGAACCAAGCCTTTCAACAGGTATGCAACTTCTGACTGGATGGCCAGGTGGTCTCTCCAACTGCCCACAGAAAGGTCTTCCTACTAGGGTGTCTGGGGATCAATTGCAGGACTCAGTAAAGAAAATTGAGGGATTTTCAAGATCAGGAATGCTGAGCTACATTTCCTGGTATCCTTTTAGGAGTCTCTCTCAAAGGCAGGGATATGTAACTTTAGTGCTGTTGAATTGCCGCTCCCAGCATCCCTCACTATTGACCAGAAGAGGTGGTTGTTTAGCAACATCTGGAAGTTGCCTAGTCTAGAGTTTAAAGTGCAGGTGATTGTGTGCTGCTGAGCTAATATATACAATACATGGCCATATAATTCACTGTATAAGCCTGAACATTACTGGTATCATATATATCGAGATGCCTTCTTCAACCTTGCCCATCATTCATCAGTAGGGCCTGCACTCGTGAATTTTGCAATCAAAAAAGATTGATAACCCCTTAACATTCTTCTGCTTTCTCAAGTTTAGACCATCGACCATGGCTGTGGGTGTTTTAACAATTCCCTAATGCTCATGCCATTTGGGATGGGAATGCCACCAGTGCTTGAGAGTAAAAATGTGAGCTTTCAAATCACGGAGTGCAGATGGATTGCAGTTCTGGGAAATATCACCCCAGTGCTTCCTCCCATTATAATGAGGTGTCCCAGCAGTCTTCTACATCTTCTGAATACACCTTTTCACACTTGCAGGCTCTCACTGCAGCTGATTTGAATCTGGTCCTCTACGTCTGTGAGACAGTTGACCCTCAGCAAGTGTTTGGACAGCACCCTTGTCCACTGTCTCAACCAGTCCTCTTGTCTCTCATTCAGCAGCTGTCTTCAGATTTAGGTGCCCGGACAGAGCTCAAGCTCAAGTGAGTAGGATTTGGTGGTATATATGGGAGTGTATTTGTGTGTGTGTGTGGGTATATATAGGAATATATATATAAATATAGGAATGTGTGTGTGTGTGGTACATATAGGAATATACATAATCTGAAAGCAAAATAGTAGATACCTCCTCTGACAAGCCTGTGTCAGATTTTGGATTGGGGAAAGCAGAGCAATCATATTTTTGTTTTTTATATAATGATATAATGTATATAATTTTGGTTTTGCTTGGCATGAAGGGTTGTGGGAGCAAAACTAAACTTCAAGATCTAATTTCAGACTGCCTCCCTGGCTTTTGAACTGAACAGCCATTGGCCAAACACAAACGCTCATTTTCATCGACAATACTCCTCGACTTAACATCTGGTCATGACATAAAATCGACATAACATAAAATCTGGTCATAATTCATTGTGGTCATAAGTTGAGGGATACCCGTGACTGGACCTGCTTTTCTGACATTTTTCATATCTGTCATTAAGTGAGTCATCTGTCATTAAGTGAGTCCAAAGCTCTTATTGACCAAATCTTGTCAGATTCAGGACTCTACTCTCTGCATCCGGAATATGTCTGTGAATTATTAGAGAGCGCCTGTCTTCACCCTCCCTCTCTTACACGTAATATCTGGGCTGAAATGCAGTAATCCCTCCCTCCTGAGGATCCACCTTCTCACTTCCATCACAGGCCTTCCTTGCTTGTATTGTTGCCAGAATGATTTGCTTTTTCTGGTCTGTCTTCTCTTCCCTCTAAAGTTATCTGGAGGAGGCGGTGATGCATCTTGATCATAGTGACCCCATCACCCGGGACCACATGGGCTCAGTGATGAACCAGGTGCGCCAGAAACTCTTCCAGTTCCTGCAGGTGGAACCTCACAACAACATAAGCAAGCCTGCCCGTCGCCTGATGATCATGCTGCAAGGCTTGGTCACACCCAGCATGTCCTAACAAGGCTTGACCACTCTCACTCATCGGCGCCTGTCGTGGCTAGCCAAGGGTGGCTGCTTTTCTTTTTTCCATTTTGCTCTTCTCTTCCTCTGAGAGCTCTTTGCTGAGAAAACTTCTCCACACAAACAGATGGGATGGGTCATAGCCCAGCAATTTAGTCCCATAAAGTTCAAAATACATTTAGTTTCAGTGCGAGTCTCTTTTTGTACTTTTACGAGCAATGTGCAGAAACACAAATCCCATCTTTCCTCTCATTTCAGAGCTCAGAGTCCCACTTTCCAAGTATTTGAGAGTGTGTCATGGGGAGGGTCCCCTGGGATTTTGTGGGAGACTCCATGCCTGGCTGAGAAAAGTCAAAGGATGGGCAGGCTGTAAATCACAGCAGCCATAGTGGGAGATGCCTTCCCCTGTGCTGCGTGTGACTGGAGCAGATTGCAAAGGCCCCCTTTTCCATCTGGAAAGTGAGGGATATTGTTATTCAGTGTGGTGGAGCATGTCTACAGAGCAGACAGTTCCTTTAGTTGGAGGGGAGGTTGTGTTCACACCACATTTTTTTCTTTTTATCTAAAATCTTACTGTTTCATTTTTGAATAATGTTTAAAAACAAGTTCAATAAATGACTTTTTGGAGGAAAAAAAACCCCAGAAACTTTCTTCTGTTCCTGAAGTCTTGGTTGGGTTCCATCCGCATACCCAGTGCCTTGGTTGAGTTCCACCTGCATACCTAATGCATTCCTAAAACACAAGGCTTTGCCTTGGCTCAGTGTGTTACATCATTCCAGCCAAATGCGGTTTATTCATTAAGCCCTTGTTAGAGTAAAGCAAGCAGATCAGCCAGTGGGAAAACTGAATGCTGGTTTGTCAGTGAATGTGGGTTGCAGTTTGCAGCACTAGAAAACATGCAACCCTGTGCTTGCTTTTTCAAGCCACTTTCAAGGGATCAGGTAAGATTTTGCCAGAGTCTTTGATCCTCTTCTGCCAGTCCATTGGGCAGGAAGGAAGAGATGAATGGCAGGAAGAGGAGTACTCTGTCACTTCCAGGCCCATCATTGCTTGCTTTGGCTCTGCCTTCTTTTTGGTAAGTGTCCCAACTGCAAAAAAGATTTCCTACTTCTAATGTAGTCTGGTCATTATTCTAAGAGACACAATGTGTTATAAATTAGTCCCAACCCAACTGCTTCCTTTGCCTGTTCTCTAATTGGAGTCATCTTCAGTCCCTTGAGGTCCCCCTCTGTAGTACTCCCATATTCCTCTTAGCTTCTACCTCATGGCTGGCAGCAAGACAGCAGTTGACATCTTTTTATCCCCATTTGTTCCTCACAAAAGCTATTTAACAGGTAGTAAATCTTGTCAGAGCATCAGGGTTTTGCTGGCCCTAAGCAGAACTTTCCACATCTAATATTCCTGGGCTGCTGGAAGCAGTTGTATATGTCATTTTGTTGCTCCTGTTTCCTTTTGACTGCAGTGAGCTTTCCTTGGAACAGAGCTGCCTAACTGTCCTCCTTTCCAAGTGCATACAAAACATTATTGACATAAGTCCTGGGACTAAAAGCTTTGTCCATTTATCACTGGCTGAATAAATGGGGTGGTGTAGGACTCTGAGTGTAGGACTTTTTGAGGTAAATAAAAACACCCTTGAAAGATGATCTTGCTTCCTGATAACTCCAGGAATGTGACCATGTGATTTTTCTTAACAACAACATGGAAGGGGTCTGCCACTACTCCTGAAATGTCTGTGTATATTCTCATTAATCCAAATCATGATTTGCAGCAAAAATTGCAAAAAAATTTGCAAACTTTATTCCTCCTGGAATGTTTTTTGATTTTGTAATCTAGTCTGTGAGGGCTGGTTTGGTGTGAGTTTAAAAGAACTGGCTAGAAACCAGGAGGCTATGAGTTCTACTCCTACCTTAGGCCTTGAAGGCAGCTGGGTAGTTTTGGGACAATCCTCTCAACTCCAGGAATACAGCAATGATACCCACTCCTGAAAATATGGTATAATGATTATTAAAAATCAGATTGCTTGCACTGAGACGATCCATTTCAGAAAAGGAATTTATTTATTGATCAAATTTCTATGGCCATCCAATTTACAAACAAATGACTAGGTGGTGAATAACGACTAAAAACCAATATGTAAAAAACAATTATGATTATTAAAAACAGAGAGAACAGCAGATGTTAACAACAATGGAGTCACCTCAATATCTCACTGGTTCCATGGGATCCCCAGGCCTGATGGCACAACCAGGCCTTTCAGGGGCTTCTCTGTAAAATCAACACAGAAAGTGCCGGCCTCACTTCTTAGAATAAACTAACTAATCTATTACTCCATGATAAATATGGAGTATGAATCATCAGAGAGATTTCCCTACCAGATTCTTCAGTTCCTTCAACAATGGCAGAGTTTCTAATATATTGGAAAGGTTCTTAAAAATTCAGGGAAATACACATCTTGAAAGTACATGTCTTGAAAGAAACCTATGTTGAACTGTGCACAGTCAAACAGGAGAGTGGACCACAGGGAATATTTTATGACATTCTGCATTTATGTCATAAAATGCCTTGTGGTAAGTTTTATATCATAAAATGTTGATAAAAATTGCCACATTTCAATTCCACAGGAGTTATAGATCTCAGATTTTGGATGCTTTCTGTAAGTTAGCCCATTTGAGCTTTCTTGGATCAGAAAGTTTTGCCCTATGATGCACTGTTTCACCCAGTTAAAGATTCTTGACAAAGAAACTAACCGGCTTTCCAGAGGGATCAAAGAATCTATTTATGTTAACACATTAAATCCTCCACTTAATGGGGAATTAGATTTAAATTGTCTCCTGTTTACAATGGCGCTTTTTTCCTTTCAGCATCCTCTGATGTGTAACTGAACTGTTCTCTAAATCTTTATTGCTTGTCATTATCATGTTTAGCTTGTGATGTGAGAATGGGTCTGGTTAGTATCTTGTATCCTGCCCCTTTTTTGAGAAAATGTATATATCCTTGCCATCCCTTCTGTTTTCCCATGGAATTGAGAAAGCCTCCTGGATGGGAGGCAAAACATTTTCCAATTACATCGAACAATAAAACCCAATTGTCTTTTTAAGAAAGTTTTGCATTTTTGCTACAAATCATGTCGTGGATTAATGAGGATATACATAGACGTCCAGTTAAAGGTTACAGACACAAGAGTTTTGTAGCATATAAATTATGTATTTGATAATGAAATGTTTGCAAAAAAACAAGCTCAGAGAGCACTTAGATTCTACATTTCAACCCTGAGCTACAAATATTCTCTTCTGTCAGTAGATTGTATAAAGCTGTGTGTGTGTGTGTCCTGCACAGCACCTTGTAAATCCTCTCTGATCTTATCTGCCCACCAAAACAAGGCTATAGAGGTTAAGTACTTGTCAGAGACAAACACATCTGGAGAGGGGGAGGGGGAGCACTGCCATGAATGCCCAACCGCTAGCTTGAGGAAATTTCATAGCATGTCTTTCCTTCTCAGAGGAGATCATAGCAAATACTGCTAAGATTGGGACACACTTGGTTATACATATTTTTCTAATTCCACCTGCAGTGCTGCTGTTGGAGACATAAACTGGAAGGCTGGGAGCAAAAGGATTAAAGAAGAACAATGTTTCCTTGCCAGCTGGCTTCCTGTCAAGATGGGGGGTTGAAATGCATTTCTAAAGCTGGGTTGTGTTGATTCTCCTCTGAGAAAAACAGGATCAGTAATCCCATTATTTGCCCCAGTTCCTGCCAGCCGCAGCAGTTCAAAAGCATGTAAAAATGCAAGTAGATACTGCTGTACCTAATTTGGTGGGAAAGATAACAGTGTTCTATGTGCCTCGGTACATAGTCATGCTAGCCACATGACCACAGAAGCGTCTTCGGACGATGCTGGCTCTCTTGGCTGTGTTTCAGAGATGAGCATGACCCACTAGAGTCTGACATGACTGGCAGGGGAAACCTTTCTCTTTTACCTTTTTAATCCTAGATGTCCCTCTTTATTTGGTGGCGAAAGAGTTGCAAGTACAATGAAAGAACTGATAACCCAATTCAGCCTCCTTCAGAATGGACTGCCCTTCATGCCACCCTCTGCCCCCAGTCACCACTCAGTCTTTTAGGAATCAGTTTTGCTATCCAAGCAAATCTTATATGCCCACTTGCTTGCATGCAGACAATCCAATGACTGTGTGAACACATGAAATAATACTAAGGATGATTGTATGAGATCGGCCAAAAATAATTTGAAGGTGGTGATTTTCTCTCTCACTCTTCACCCTGGCTGGGGAATTCCAGGAACTGAAGTTCACTCATCTTCAAGTTGCCAAGGTTGAGAAATGTCATTCTAAGTCATTAAGCAGTTTAAGTAGTTCTAGATTTATCTTGCCGTGTAAACTGAACCATGTTAGTGTGCTGGTTATAAAGCTCTACTGATGAAGACCCAGGCTCCACTTGCATTAACCATGGAAGGTGAGGCGCTTTTAATCAGTCGTTGACTGCACTGCTGTAAGCACTTTGTAACCCAGCCAGACTAATTTGGAAACTAGAATCTAAAATGATTGTGCAATTCAGCGTTCACCATGCCACCAGGCGCATGCACTTGTACTGTGACCCATGCAACATGGTTGTTTCATCAAATGCAAAGTGATGGAAATTCCTAGAAAAACCACGACAGAAGTTCACATGCAATGAACCATAATATGGAGTCCTTGGTGCTCTCTGAGCTTGGTTGATTTCTTGCAAACATCACCTTCTAGTTGTGGCAATGAAACATTATCTTCTAGTTGCCTGCACGACAAGCAGCAAGCTCAGAGAGCACCAAGGGCCACCGTTCAGCCCTGAGCTATGAATATTCACTTGTCGAAACCATAGCGTGCCACGGGAGCTCACGTGGTTACCTAGGATTAAACCGCAAGCTCAACTCGCTGTGGTTACTTGGGGCTAACCACGCCGCAGAACCGAGAAGAGATTTATTTGCTTTTCCGTGATAGAAAACCAGCGCTTTCCTGTCTTGGCTGCGATTTCCGGCAGCTGCAGCGGCCGGGAACTTCAACTTGAGCTGGCGGGCGGCGGGCGGAGCCGGGGGCGGGACGGGTCGCCACCCGGAGCCGCTCGGCGTCTCTGCAGCCCGTTTCCCTCCCGAGCGGTCGGCGGCGGAGGCGCCATGGGCTGCGGAGCGTTGCTGGGGGCTTCGGCGCTGCTGCTCGCCTTGCATCTGGGTGCGTCCGAGTCCCGCGGGCGGGACGGGACAGGCACCGGCACCGGCACCGGCACCGGCACGGCGGGCGGGCGGCCGGCGAGCGAGCGCGTCTCCCGGCCAAGCGGAGGCGGAGCGTCCGGCCTTGGTGGGCGAGGGCGACGCGTTGGCGTGGCTGCAGCGGACGGGACGTTCCCCTCGCGAGGGAGTTCGCAAGAGGCGCCCGCTTCGGGGCCGCTCTCGGATCGGACCCGCGCGTGGGGGCCGGCCGGAGGCGTAACGCGCGACGCGGTCCCAGCCGCGGAGCGGGTTTGCGCGCCTCCCGAACCGTCGCCTCGGGGGTGTTGGGGCCGCCGAGTCCGCTTCTCGGTCGCTGCCTCGGGTGGGGTGAGGGGCGGACCCGTGGCGGGCTGGCGTGGAAAGGGGTCTGGTCGACCGCGCCAAGCCGGGCTGAGAGCGAACGGGCAGGCGAGGAGAAAAGGGGTGAAGGGCTGCGGGCAGAGCTGGGCCACCGGAGAGGCGACTTTTCGGAGATGCGTCGAAGCCCAGAAGTGCCAGATCTCGGAATGATGGGACTTGCACCCCTGCTCAACGGGCGGGCGCAGCGGGCAGGGCTTGGAGCGCGTCTGCCCCCGGCCCACCGCTTCAGTGCGCCTTCTCCCGTGGGTGGAAGTTGCGGCTGTCGCCGAGGGGCTTCCAGAGAGCCCCGCGTTCCTCCTGCGACACTTCCGTTCTCTGCCAGGCACGTTTCTCCCCTTCTCTCCAATTGCGTCGCCCCTCTCTTTGGTAAATCACCGTTTCCATTGCTCCCGTGAGAGGGAGAGGCAGGCACCCTTCCGCCGACTTTTCAAAAGTCGTGAACTCCACCAGGTTGGAAGTTCCGTTGTAATTCACTCTCAGAGGCACCAGCTGCCCTTTTCTGAAAATTTGAGAGAGGCTGCCTGGTTTTACTTATTAGGTTTTTTACCCTGCTTGTATTACTTTATAAGTAATTTAAGGCAGTGAACATACCTAATACTCCTTTCTCCTCCTGTTTACTCCACAACAACCACCCCGTGAGGTGGGTTGGGCTGAGAGAGAAGGACTGGCCCAAGGTCACCCAGCCGGCTTTCATGGCTGAGGCAGGATTAGAACTCATGGTCTCCTGGTTTCTCAACCAGCATCTTAACCACCAGTATAAACTGGCTCTTTTGGCTCTTTTTCTGTTTTGCCCCTAGTTGGGGGCCCCCTTTCCTGTTTCAAGGGTGTTCCCTGCCAGTGGCAGGAGGAAGTTCAGCATGTCCTCTTCAGAGCCTCCTGCACCTTATCTTTCCTTTCATACCCCTGCTTTCCTTGAAATGGGACTGGATTTTTCATGCAAAAATCGGCATGATAAAGGACAAAAATGCAGGGAAATTAAAAAGGCAGAATTGTACTCGATACTTTTCACAGACTCTGTTGGTTGTAGTCAGCCTCCCCGCCCCGACGTCTGAAGGAAGGGATGGTCAAGATAGTCCAGGAGATTTTCTTTTTCCACCCAACCTGCAATTTAGAACCAATTCACTTTTGTGCTAAAAGCTTGCTGCAGCTCATGAGAGCTCATGCCTCTTAACAAAAGGCATTACTGTAGTCTGAAAAGGTCTACCAGACTTCACAAAAACTCTTCATCTTCACTGGGATTCTTCCCAGAATCCTAAAAACTGATTCTCTGAATTTTCTTCCTGCTTATGCTGAGGATGGCTCTTAACCAGCTAAGTTGATTCAGGTTTAGGGTCACGATATGGTGTGCAATGTGAGGTTGCTTATATCTTAATTCAGTGAAGAATGGGATGGCTGAAAGAAAATGATTTCTTGCTTTTGAAAAAAGGCTGAGGCAGAACAAGTCCTCAAGTGAGGTGCTGGGTTGTGTTGTGTATGGGAAAGGAGGTTTTAATACATTATAGAGAGCAACTGCATTCTACAGAATAGAATTACTTGTCTGCTAGTAGAGCCCATAATCCTAAAAATACTCCCAATAGATTTTACTATTTTCTGTGGTACTGAGCAAAGAGCCTTTTTTCCTGATTCTTTAATAACCTCCTGCTGCTTTGCATTTTGTGGCTTGAGTTGAGTTTCCTTTTTGTCTTTTCAATTATTGTTAGAAGTACTACACCACCATCAGAACATGACTGGCATTATTAAAATAAAATTAACCATTAGTTAGATTGAAAATGTTTCATTTCCTGTTTCATTCACAGTTTTTTTATCAAAGGATGAGTAGGAACACCCACGCCATATTGTTTGTTTTCTGTGTATAAACTTCTCTTATTTTTATGGCTTTTTAAAAATCTGTTAAGAAAAACAGATGAGCTGTCTAGGATCTTGATCTGCTGTCTTTTTAAAAACCCTGTTAATTGTAATTTCTCTCCTGTCTTGATTTTGGGGGAAATTCATTTTTATTTATTTAATGTAAGTCAAGATGCTGAAATCCTAATGCTCTGAAAAAGTCTGAATTAGACAATGTTGCATTGTCTAAGATTTGATGAGATAATTAGCATAACTAATCTTCGTGTTTCATATTTGATGTTCTTGGTGAATCCAGTGCTTAAGTGTGTGTGTGTATTAGATGATAGCAATTTAAATATTCATGAGCTGTGTGATAAACATTATCTAGGGATCTAAGCACAAAATGCCATGCATTTCACTCCAATTTTCTCCAATCTTCTGTCTTCCAAATGATCTGGAAAACTCTTGCATTATCAATTATCAAGGTGAGCTTATTATTAAGTACGGTACATTTTACTGCACACTGCCCACGGTCCCTCTTTGAGGGAGATGGATAGTTTAAATTTTAAAAAATAAAATTATACAACATACAGGAAAGTATCTTCTTGATGAAAGATTCCTATAATACATCCCAGATATAACTTTTTCCTTTCTGATGGTGAGGCATGTGTCTGAAATGCAATTTGTAATGTGACGATTGTAACTACGTTCCCCATCTCCCTGCTTGAAAGCCCAAACATAATCATCTGATGTAAATCCATCGACTGTATGTGTATATTTTTAAAAATTTGTTTGTGTGCATAACTATGTTCACTTAATTTTAACTTTGGTTTTGCATATCACTTTTAAATACAAGCTACCACTGGTTTTTATAGGTTATTAATAAAATCAGTGACTTTGGTCTGCCTGGATTTAGTTCCTGCAGATTTCTTGGCAACATTTCAGAAGTGGCTTGTTATTGCCTGCTTTTTAGGGCTGAGAGAGAATGACTGTCCCAAGGTCACTTAGCTGGCATTGTCCCTCAGCCAGGATTAGAACTCGCCGTCTCCCAGTTTCCAACCTGATGCCGTAACACTACACCAGACTAGTTCTCCATACTTCAAACTAGCATGCTAAATTTTGCACCAAAGTAAGTAGTCACAAGATCTTATTCTCGAAGCTGTTCAGAAATCAAACTTGGCTACAGATGCAAATATTTATAAACTAAAGAATCGCAAACCATACGTGCTTGCTGCTTTTCTTAGTTTAAAATTATGTCATCAGAATTGGGTTTCCCTTGATAAATGTTTTTCAGGAAATATAGAAAACTTATAATTCTTGGAGAAATCACTTCCATTATGCCAGGGGTGAAATTAGTACCCTTTCTATGTGAACGATGTGTTTCACCTCTAGGTGATGATCCCTCACTGTTGTATTAGCTAAAAATACAGAGCTTTGTATCACCTAAATTTATCTTTAGGACTGGGATTTAGAGAAAGAGGAAACTGCTTCAGAATACTTTAGGATTCTAGTTCTTGAATAGCAACAGCTTTCGAAACTATCCAGAATATTGTATGTATCTCATGTTGTATCTCATGAGATATTTTCTCTCTTAAGTTTTCAGTTTGCCAGTCTGGCCTACATTGCAAACACTGCTCTGATGGCTGTTTGATGAAGACTGTTCTCTACAACTGGACACAGTCCTGGAAAGCTTAACCACCACTCCATCACCCCATGCTGCATACTTCCCAGGAATAATGGGAATTAAAATCTAACACTTCTCTTAAGGTTTGAGCTGAGAAAAGCGACTGAAGATAATACAATCTGAATATCTCAATTTCATTGCAGTGCTGGTGGAACAGCCAGTGAATGCAGCTGGCTGGAAGTGCAACACCATCTACAAGGGGTTTGCAGAGTGCCTGGTTAGCCTTGGAGACAGCATGGCTCAAAATGTTCAGAAGGATCAGGGGGGTGACATAATCCAGGATCAAGAGGAATTGAACGCCATCTGTAGGTGAGTGCAGATTCCTGACAGGTACCTGTCAATAGAAAAGTCCCTAGGGGGCCATCTTAAAAGCTTGCAAGAAGA
The DNA here is from genome assembly GCA_032468055.1 of Acrochordus granulatus. NCBI lineage: Eukaryota > Metazoa > Chordata > Lepidosauria > Squamata > Acrochordidae > Acrochordus > Acrochordus granulatus. The sequence continues at coordinate 513,251 of JANHZU010007766.1, read as the reverse complement.
TTCCTCAAGCCATTCATCTATCTACGTTGCTGTTGCTGGCCCCAGTTTTCTCAAAACTGGTATTTTTGATATTTTTCCATTTTCCACTTTGAAAATGGAAGCACCAATTCTGAAAAAGAGATGAAATAAATCCCTTGTTCTCCCCAGCTATGAACCCAGAGGTCATCCATAAATCTAAGGAAGGGTTCACTGCCTTCCAAAGGACTATCTTGGGGCCAAGAACATCAGTGTTCAGTTAAGATGAAGCAATTAGGATAGGTTAAAATATTGCCCAACTGAAGGTTCGTTATTTGTTGCATAAACTTTGACGTCATGACTTAAGTTCATACAATGCAAAGACATTAACTGTTGTTTGCAAATTACAAAGGATGAGCTTTGTAGCAAAAATGTTAAGCCAAACTAAGCTTTTTTATGTTGTGGCTAAACACCTAAAATTCTGTGTGTCAGCCAGGCATGGTTAAGAAACCCTGGCTGATATGATGTTTGTATCAGGTCAGCCAGTTTCAAGGGATTGTTGGATGCAGAGGTGCTTTCTTTGTCTGCATATGACATCCTAAATCAAGTAGGATCTGTCCAGAGTCCTGTATGGGTTTATCTGAGGCTTGTTTTCCATCAGCTGTTTTTATCTAATGCAACACTACTTAGATCATGGTTAGGTAAATTTGAACATGAGAGACCGTTTGGTGGTGGTGACCTATGTTTGGCATTTTGAGGGTTTTAATGATGGAATCAGATTCAGATACTTTATTGGCCAAGCATGGTTAGACACGCAAGGAATATGGCTCTGATACAGCAGCTCTCAGTATACTTGTAAAAGAACAGTAAAAACAATAATAACATTAACAAATAAACAAAATTATGTTTTAAACAGTAAAGTGTGCATCCAAAGTATGCAGCCAATAGAAAAGGAATATAGTAAAGTGTAGAATTAGAACCATACTTTATTTGTAAGTATATATACACCTTAGACAGAACTTCTGTTCAAGCATCATTCAGCTGAATGATGGCACAGGAGAAAAACTGTCCCTGTGTCTGGTTGTTTTGGTATGTAATACCCTGTAGTGCTATCCAGAGGGAAAGGGTTCAAACAAATTTGTGAGAGGGGTCTGCAGATATCTTCTCTGACCTTCTCTTGACCCTCTAAATATACAGGTCCTCCATGGAGGGCAGGTTGGAAGCAGGTAGAGCAAATTGCTCTCAAGTTCACCATTAACACACATCCTACAACCCTCCCCAGATAGCAAGGGGTAGGTGTGTGTATTTGTAGTATTTGCCTACTCGTAATTTAGATGATAAAAGTTCTGAGGAAGCATAATACCTTATGTCCTGTCAATTCAGTCTAATGCATCCAGGAGGATCAGGTCAGAGGACTAGAATGAAATGCAGGGAATGCTATGTGAATTCGATTTAAATGGCTGGTGCTGGTCTATAGCTACTTTGCACCACAGCTACACTACAACACTGATTCTTTGTGCTCATGTTCAATTTGTGACCCTTGTCAATGTTACCTTTTTGGAAGAAGGACTGCAGCTTCTAGCCACGTGACTAAGGGTGTTGCAGACACCAGCTCTTTCTTGAAAAAGATCTGAAATAGGGAGTGGCATGTTACCATTGATCCATACAAACAGAATCATGCTTCCACTCTTTTCTCTCTTGCTGTCTTTTATTTGGAAGGAGTAATGAAGTGCTGAGGAGCAGCTGGCTTAATCCTCACTGAGTCTATCCTTCCTGCAGGTCCTGGGATGACTTCCACGCCTGTGCCACCCAGGTTTTGTCCAACTGCCCTGAAGAGGCAGCCAACCTTTGGGAATCTCTTCGGCAAGAATCCCGAAAGATCCAGTTTCAAGGCAATCTACACGACCTGTGCAGCTCACGAGCCCAACTGGCTAGTGATGGGAAGGCTGTACGTGTAGATGAGACCAATCAAGAGACCTTGCGGGGAGCAGCTTGTCTTCTCTGGCCCAGCCTGATGGGTAGATTGACTCTTGTAGCTCTTATGACTTTGGTACCCTTTGCTTAGTCTGGAAGCAGTGGGAAGGCCCTTCCTCCTCAACTATCCATCATGGTATGGACTGGTGACTTTGTTCTGCTTCTTTCCGGGGAATTTTGTCAGGCTTAGTGGTTGATGCCAATGCTTAAGGTACCTGATGGCCAGGTATATGGTCTCTTTTGTGGGAAGACAGGAGGCAATGGCCTTGCTTGCCTGGAACATGCCTATTTCAAATCACTTCAAGTGTATGTATTTAGTCAATTTATATAATCATCCTCTCAACATATGACTAAGGCAGCATACATTAAAACAACATTATAAAAATATAGTCAAATACAAAACAAATTATACTGGAGACAATAACAAAGCACAACCAATCTGGAAAAGTTCAGAAAACCTCCTTACTCAATGTCTGGGGGGAAAAACAGGTTTTAAAAGCCTTATCAAAAGAGAGCTTTATCCAGATTTTGGGGGATATTATTCCGTAGGGCAGATGCAATAAAAGTGGAGGCATGTTTCCATAAGACAACATTGCTTAAGCAATGGGACTAAGAGCATGCCAACCCTGTTCAATCTTACAGGAGGTGCCAAAATAATCTGAGATAATCTCACAAAAATCAGGCCTTCTGCTGTAAAGAGGTTTAAAAGTTATAACTAGGACATTGAATTGTTACCTAGAAGCTCCCTGGCAACCAGTACAGCTCATGAAGTAGCAGTGTTAGATGAGAATACAAGCTTCAATCGTAGCTACCACCACTACTGCATTCTGGGCCAGTTGTAGCTTCTGAGTGATTTTCAGAAGCAATTCCATGTTGGTTACATTGCAGAAATCCAGACAAGAAGTGACCAAGGCATGAATGACCATCCCAATTCAAGATTGGATGCAATTGTTGGCACAAATTCAGCTCCCTAATCATGCCTACCTCCTGCTCTCTAAACAGGAGTTGTGAGTTTGGGAGGATCCACAAATCATGCACCCCATTCAGAAGCAGAGATGGAAACTCTGAAACTGGGAGGTCTCAAAATCCATAGCCATCTTGCTTAGGTTGAGCTTGAATCTGTCTTTCCCAGCCAGACTCCCACAACCTCAGATACTGATCTGGAATCTTGATGGCATTAAGCATAACATTTAATATGCTAAAGGTGTGCCTTCTTTCCCTATATGTATTAATCATGGAACTTGGCACACACCAAGAGTTACAGGGTCTATCCAGCTTTCTGCCTAGTCTTGTCCTTCCATCTCATGCTTCTTGTCCTCTCCTCCTTCATCCTGTATATTGAGTCAGACTATTAAATCCTCTAAATTTATTATGTCAGTATGGATTGGTAAAAGGCAGAAGTTTTTATAGCCAGCTGACGGCAAGTATAGCATTAGCCATTGATGTTGCTGCCAGTGAGAAGATGCATATAATGTTGTATCATTGCTGTTTGCAAGTCTATTTTTGAGCATTCTGTGTTCTCTGTTTCTTTATGGAGATGAGCTAATAAGAGTATGAATGAGATGGGGTGATCTTGACATGGCAAAACTTGTCTCAGAAGAGCAGGTACAGAGGTGTTCTGCCAGCATGGCCCAATCTTTATTAGAAAGACACTTCTATGTCTTCTCACTCCTTGTTGGATTAGAGAAAAATCCTCAGCTCTTGTTCATTAGCATCAGCTGTTTAAATGTATATTTCTATAAAAAGGCACTTTTGCATTTATTCTGTCTTGTCCTGGGTTGCGCACAATACTTCATAACACTTCATCACACTGCAAATCATCTTTGCTTGAGGAGTCTAAAAAAATTGTATTTTTCAAAACTCAGAAAACTCAGTAAAGATAGCATCGATAACATGATAACAGCTTTGCTCTTGAAATAGTTGGTTATGAAGATAGTAACCCAACAAAAAATGTAAGAATATTAGATCCTATCCTCCCTCCTGTTTCCAGTGTTCATAATCTGAGTATTGTTGTGCATATAACCAAAATTGTATCACTCAAGCATCAGGAGGTATCAGCAAGCTTGGGGAAGCCCAAGGTTTGCAAAAGAAAAAGTAGTAGCAGCAGCTTTGATTTGGAGCAAAAGCTTTAAGGAAAGAAATGCAACATAATCAGTATCCTAAATTGATCGATTCTGGAGAAAGAAGTAAAGTACATCTCAGATAAATTACATAGGGAGTTGCTTCGTTGTGAGTCCAACTAGTGGCTTATCAAGCCCATCATTGTTTACATTATTTTCAAGTAGCTCGCCAGGCAGGATTCCTTCCCAGCTATATCTGAATATTAGGAACCAAAGAAAACACTTTATCACATGGGAAGGATGTTTTAGAATTGCATGGCCATCATAGAAAAGACTCTACATTTTAAGACTTGGATCTGGAAGAGGGTCTTGTAGGTTAATCTCACCTTCCAGCAGGGTTCATGTGGACAATGTAGTTCCTGAGAAAGCTACTATTTAGGATGGGTAGAACAGCGTCACGGCTTTCTAAACCTCAAGTGTGATAATGCTATAGACTTCCAGAAGGTCTTAAGCTGCACCTCCCATCAGAAATGATGGGAGAATGAGCAGCCTCTGGAGAACCCACTTGCCCATGCATTATGTTTTACTTCCACCTGGCCAAAATGTAGGCTGGAGGACATAGCAGAAGAAAGTCTGCTAAATTTCTTTTAAAATGTCTGTACCCCCTTGTACTCCGAATATAAGATACTAAGAATGCATTCCAGCACTGATTTGCAAGGGAGGCAAAAGTTAACCAGTAGACTTTCTCCCTAGTTGGGCTGGCTTAGGTTTTTGCTTGGGGTTGCCATTGCTCCCTTCTATGATGTAATTAATCTTCCTATTTGCTTAAAACCTCCACTGAGCAGTTAATACACCTGTCTTAGCCCAATTAAATCCATGCATTTGATCTACAGCCATACTGCACATTCCTAAGCACCTCCTGTGAGTGAGGTTTTGTTACTGTTATTTGCCATCTATTATAACAAGAATTTCAAGTTTTATTGTCATTGATGATGAGTTAATATGGAGGGGGTCAAGGGCCTCAGGGAAAAATCAAATTGAGTTGAACACAGCATCTTTCTCTTTTTATTTTATATATTATCAGGATGCCTGCTTAACTCTGTCAAAGTCGATGAAGATGCTCAGTCATCCAGGTAGAATTGTCTGGGGGTTGAATCATGGCAACTGGACTTCTTTTCTTGTTGGTTCGGGACATTTCATTACCAACTGAAGGAGCTGCTTAAGCAGTGAAAT
>JANHZU010007766.1:465909-486798 GCA_032468055.1 Acrochordus granulatus | reverse complement strand
TTTGGATTAAAGGTGAAACGTCTTCGACTTGAGAAAAATCCAGTCCAGATGCCTGTTTTTTAAACTTTGTTGCAATGTCAGATGAAGCAATGCAAATAATTGTAACAAGAAGATTTGCATGTTACATGCCCATAATCATTAACCAATTTGAAGAAGAGTTGAATTCTTCTATCCTTGGTTATGCCTGGTATAATTATACAGCCAAATAAAGGATTGGAATTTTGAATACAGCATGAATCATTCAATTTCAAACAGCATATAATGTTAGGTTTTAATGGTTCCATATAGAAAATACAACTCCTTGCACAAACAAAGCTAGCACATCAAGGAGCATTCTAGGAGAAAACCTTTGGAGGTGCTAGAGTTTTATTAGCAAAGGAATATTTGCAGCATGTGGGAACAGATTCAAAATGGCACCCCCTGCCTGTGTTGTGAAGTAGTCCAATAAATTCTGCTACCTCATTCCACAGCATAGGAAAACTGCCATGTGAAGCAAAGTCTGATCATCTGGAGTTTTCAAGCAGTTTATCCTAGTTTTTAAAATAACCAACTAGAGATGCTTTTAATTCCCTATGCCAGTCTAAGTAATATTTGGTTAAGCTAGTTGTCTCAATCTTTTTCTGTCACCAAGTTGCAATTGTGGCCAAGACAGCTAAACATGCCTGTTAACAGAAATCAACTCCTTGCACATCCTGTTTTGCAATGAAACTTTCTCTGTACTAATACATATATCTTTAACAGTAATTAGTCGGCAGCTCAACTTTTACATTCACTTGAGCATGCATTGCTCCACTATTGATTTATCTCTATTTCTGTTCTAGACACACTTTGTGTAGAACTGGTTTCTCAGGCCAGGGTGCCATCTAGTGGTTCAGGATACTCTTGCCTGTCGGATTAATTAGTGCAAGCTTCCATTAATGCTTGACTTCATAACCTGTCGTTACTTATTATACCTTAGTTGGCAGTTAAATCATATTTTGTAAGCTATTGTCTCTTGGGCCACACCAGATTTCACATTGGCCTGTGCGGTATTTATTTGACTCTTCAGAAGGTACTTGGATCTGGGGTAGAGATTTCTCTAACTCTTCTTTTCAACCATTTTTCCTGGATGAGATGCCATTTTGAAAGAGGTATCATTTTTGACCCATTCGTTGCTCATGGAAATTAGTACTATCTAAGCATAGAGGTGAAAGACTTCTGTGGAGAATGGCTAATTGTAGCATGGTAGCCCGCTCGCTATAAGAATAAGGAAATCATTCACAAAATGTAGTGTTTCTTTTTCAACACCATAATTTCTAAGATAAAAAAAGTTTGTATGTTTATCCTGGATGCAGTATAACTGTTAATCTCTATTTCTGTCTCTCCTGTTCCAATTCATTCTGGTGTTTAGCTGCTGAATTGATTTATTACATGTATGCAATAGCAGTCATTGAGTCCTCTCTTTTCCTGATCTTGAGATTAGTTTGTGCCTTGCACTTCCCCCTTTTCTCACTCTTGGAAAAACTAAACATTGTAAATATACTGGAACTTAGCAATACTGTGTTAAAAAATACAGCCAGTGAACAGCTTCGGTGGTCTGAAATCCATCTGTGCCTTGGAGAAAAAATGCAAATTTGGGCTTATGTTCTAGTTTGCTAACAATGGGACTCTGAAGACATAAGTGTGATATAGATTAGAAGCCACAGGCTGTGCCATTAAAATATTTTATTTTTATGTCTTGCATTTGAACATCAGCAGGTCCTTTATGCCAGCCCCTTCCTGCCAAATTTAGTACTAATTGGACTGGAGTCACACTTACGCAAGGATTGACAGTAAGAAGTGTCATTGTATTACTGCTGAGTAGGAAGAATCATAAGATCTTTTTCTAGGATAGTCATTAAAGGAGGACTGTCTGGAGCCAAGCATCTATGAATTCCACAATGTAAGGATGTTTAGTTTTTATCAGGCACTCTAATTATTCAGGCAGGGGCTGTTTTACCTTTAAACTGTCAACTCTTTCTTTTATCCAGGAACTCTTGCACTTTATCCTATCCCAATAAGTTGACAACTTACAATAATTTTAAAGTATAAAGAAATTTATTACTTATGAGCCACATATTTCAACATTTCATATGAAGTACAAATTCCAACATTCCACTGAGTCACAAAGCAGTGCTTTTGTACTTCTGGCTTTTTAAGGTCTTTATTTTCCAATGGAGGAGAATTCAAATGTGGAAGTGTGCTATGACTGCATGGTAATTCACAAGTCAAAAAAAGTTGCATTTCTCATGAAAGAATTGCCTGCAAGATACTCTTGCAAATTCCAAGACTTCTCACAATGGGAGCCACAGTCTGCTTATAGTGCATGGTGCACCAATGTTACAGCATGGATTCCCTGCAACTAGTGGAGAGGATATGACAACAGATCATTTTCAGCAGATCTTCTGTATATGCCATAATGCCTAGGTTAGCCTTTAAATGTTTATATCATAAATGACTAGGATTGTCGTGAGTGGAAATTTCAGCTTTGGTAGATAAGTATGGGGGTGAAGATGGAATTAAAATAAACTTGTATTCTTCTGAGGCTTTGTAAATAGAGTTATGCAACCTGGAGAACAACAGGAAAAACTATTTGGAATGGGATCAGAGATACATAAATCCACATTTGTAACTTTTGAACTATTTTTGAAAAATTGCCTTTATCTCAAGATTGATGTAAATGCCATTCTGCCAGTTAGTGCCTTATTTAAAACACTCAGTGATTATTCTTGGAAACCCAGGATTAAATTACAAACTAGTCACATTCCAAAGAACCACTTAACTGGTAATGCATGCTTAGTAAGTACAACTAGTTCCCTTTTTCTCCATGTCGTGTTACAAATAGCTTTTGCAACTCAGTGTGTCAAAGGAAATTTGATGCAATTCAAGGGACTCCTTTGCTCCAGGGGAAAAAAAACATTACAAATATCAGTGGCCATTTTTGAACTTCTGGGAGTCTCTCTGGGCCCCATCTAACATCATGGAAGCAGAAATAATACAAAAAATGTGAAATTCACCCTTGGATAGCTTCCCCAGGGGAATAATTCACTGAAACATAGGTAGACAGGAGTAGTAGCTGGCCAAACTATTAAATTCTGTGTACAAATAGAGTGTCTAGACATGCCTCTTGGCAACTGTACAGTGCTGGGATTGCTCAGCAGTAAGGGATTAGCCATTTTACTGATTTTTATTGAGAACCATTCAGTTTCCACCAATTAATGCTTCATAGGCTTTCCAAGAATCTCAGGGTTTCTGGAAACCATCATGGAAAATATTTTTTATGCAAGCATGACAGGTTATTCCTTTCAGATAAGTGGTTTGGGAGGTGTACTTTGCAAAAGCCCTGAACTCTTATCTTGCCACCTTCCTGCCCATACCTGTGCTGTGAATATGTCACTTTTGGTACTATAGTATCTTTTGGAAATCCTGCAAGGTAGGATTTAAGGAAGTTAATCTGACTTCACAGATACTACTTCCCATCCCAATAACATCCAAGTTGTCAAATAATTGTTCCTAGAACCTACCTTACCTCTTTTTCATAGGTCAGTGGCTTCCCCTGCCCACCTCCTTTCTCTCAAATATATCTGTGATTTTTGTCCTTGGTGCCTTTTGAGGGTTTTTTACACTATGGAATCTCTACTTTTTTAGAGGGTGATTTGATGCATGACACTTAACCCTGTAATGTTGAAATTAGTGTATGGAATTATTTATTTTGTGTATTCAGTGTGTTTTTAAAATTTGTAAATGTAACCTTTTATTCAGTAAAATGTTGATCCTCATGGATTGGTGAAGTTCTTTTTTTTTTTGTGGGGTGGGGTTGCAATACATTCCCTAATGCAAAGACAGGGTCTTTCAGGTGAGGACCTGCTCTTCTGAACTCAGGTTGGTGGATGAGACCAGGATAAAAACAATTATTTTAAAGTAACTATAGATAACATATATTCCTGTATTCAATAATTTCTTCCATCTATCAAATCTTCAATTGGGCAGTGTTTTTTGGGGTGGTTTGCAGGCCGTACTGAAGAGTTTGGGACACACCAGTTTTGAAATTCTGCTTTGATTATATGAAACAGAAGGCTTGAACTACTTGTGGCTTTTACATATTTTAATAGACACTGAAGTATCAGTTGACTTTTTCAAATACAATGAGATGGGACAACACTTCTTAAATTGCCTCCTATTCTCTGTATTTTCAGGGGATAGTATTTCTAAAACTTGCTTTTGATGTTGTTCTCCGATCACATATTTAAGGATGAAATACTCCATATCTAGACAAAGTGGCTTATAGTGGACTTATCTTAACAATAGGTAAATATACCAAAGCATATCAGCAAACTTTCAGTAACAGTCTAAAATATGAGTGTGGTTTTAAAAAATGGTCTAAAATCTGTTTGAGATGGAACAACAGCAGGAATTAGGTTCAGAATGTTGACAGACACCTGAAGAAAATTAGTAGTAGACTTTATTTATTCATTTATTGTTGTTATTGGAGAAATATTTTTTTTATTTGAAATGAAAACTGATTTGGTTTCTCCATTTCTCAGTTGCAAGAATTTACGGTATGTCGATATATTTCTTATCCTGGGAGCAGTCCGAATGACAGCATTTGGCTTGAGTTCCCAGAAGTGTCTTTAGTTTCTAGCTACCACTTGATCAATCCAGTTGCGGAATTTGGAGACTCGGGTATACACAACAGGAAATTGGATGTTACATTCTCCTGTTCCCCAAGATACAATCCCAATCAGATTCCAAACTGAACCTTTCTGGTATACCAGAGGGCCACCAGAATCACCCTAAAAGGAAAGCAAAGCAAATGTTTTTAAGAAAATCCTTTTCTCAGTAGATAGCAGTCTTTGGGGTCAGAAAAACTTAGGAGGATGGAGCCCAATTAGTACTTGGATAAGAGTCTTCTAGGGAAATCAAAGATTGCAAGCTTGATGGGGAAGCTGGAATAGCCTCCTGGAAGAAGGCAGTGGACAACCATTTTTGTTTTTCTGCCAAGAATATTACATAATTTTATCCTTGATGCCATCAGGCATTAACCTCAATCCAAAGAAGATTGACTTGAGTTTAGAAAGCCCTCTCTAGCTCTTCAGTGCCTTGCCTGCAAACCATGGTTGGCACCATGGTATCTTTTGGATAAACGGAGCTATAAGACCTCCTCCAGCATGACCAAAGGTATGAGAAGCTAAAGAATATCACTGGGTACATTTTTCTTCAGTGCCAAAATACAGGGATGGACACGAACCCCCCTCTTTAAATTCAATATGCTGCCCCCAATCCCTTTTCACAGGGGGATCTTACCTGGCAGGAGGAGGCACCAGCCCCACCAGCACATATCATGGAACTGGTGATGCTGCTGCCCCAGTATTCCTGGCACTGGTTTACAGTCAGCAAGGGAAGAACAACTTGCTGCAATATGGTTGCAGGGTCCCATGCTGGCAAAAAAAAAGTGTGTGCATGAGGAGAAAAAGCAACCAGTTGGAATAGTCAGTATGAGTTAAAGAAGATAGGCTGAGTATCTTTCTGTTTTGACTTTTCCCAGCCTGCCTGATCCAAAAAGCCACTTACTACTTGAACTGGTCCGTCCCCATCCAGTTGTGACACACTTCAGTCCTGAGTGCAAAGACTCTGTGGAAGAAGCCAGACAGACAGGAGATACGTAGGCATTCATCTGGACTGGAGCAGACAACTTCAACAGGGTAATGTCATTATTGAAGATTCTAGGATCATAAGCAGGATGGGTGATGGCCTGGAAAACATCAGGAGTGAATAGGGAAAACTTTAAAAGAGCAGCATCTGCTCTTTTAAAGTTTAAAGATTTAAAGATTTTTAAATCTTAGAAGTCTCTCTCTCCCTGGTAGACTCTTGAGAGTTTTTTTCCCATACCCAAAACAAGATTGATAACAGCAAGACTGATAACTGCTGATATTTCTGAATGTGGAAAAATCTGTTTCTCTATTGCTCTATAATACAGTCAAGGCTATGGTTTTCCCCATAGTAATGTATGGCTATGAGAGCTGGACCATAAGGAAGGCTGAGTGCCAAAGAATTGATGCCTTTGAATTGTGGAGCTGGAGAAGACTCTTGAGGGTCCCTTGGATGGTAAGGAGGTCAAACCAGTCAATCCTACAGGAAATCAACCCTGATTGCTCATTGGAAGGGCAGATACTGAAGCTTGAAACTCAAGCTACTTAATGCAAAGAGAGAACTCATTGGAAAAGACCGTGATGCTGGGAAAAACTGAAGGCCAAAGGAGAAGGGGACAGCAGAGGATGAGATGGTTAGATAGCATAGTCAGTGTGATGGACGTGGTTTTGGGTGGAGTCTGGGAGGAAGTGCAAGACAGGGAGGTCCATGGGGTCATGAAGAGTCAGACATGACTGAGTGACTAAACAGCAAAAATTTCCCTATAGATCTTAAGCTAAAATCACAGATTATTTGAGTGCTATCTTTTCTTTTGCTAAGACTCTGAAGAGTGACAGGAAAAAGAATGTAAGAGCAGGAAAAGAGTTTGAGGTTTTGCCCACATAGTGTCCTTCAGATTTATGGCACTGTATCATCATCCCTAACATAATCCAAGAGTTGAGAAATACAGTCCAATGCATCTAGAGAATATGAAGTTGAGGAAAGCTGGTATAGCTACTATTTTAATACAACGATAGCTAGAATAGATGTTAATATGAAGGAAATACCGGATAAAATAGATGTGCATCTGCATATTTGAAAGAGATAATGGTAGACTGAAATAAATTACGCTACGTTGAAGAGTGAAGAGGGAAAGCCAATAGCCATTAACCTGGATCATCCAATATTGTACAGTAAGATATAAGGCACTTCAGTGTTTATTTTGGCTTAGCATTATCAGTAAACCAAACCGCCATAATTGGTAAACCAGACATTAAAGCTTAGTGTATTGAACAAATTAGGCCAATTATACTTTATTCAACAAACCATGGCTTAGAGTAACAGCTTGTCATGATATCCAAAACAGGCCATAGTGTTGCATTGCTCTATGGAATGAGCATCAATTTTAAAGTGGATTCCATTACAAGCAATGCATGATTAGATACTGATCCAGAGGTCTCTGCAGGAGTTGACCAAAAAAATGGCAATCATATATTCTTGCTTCTGCCCCCTAGTACCTGGATGTGCTTTTTTTGTCTGATGTACTCTCTTTCTGAAGTCAATGACATGGGTCAAAATGATTATGGATTCACTCACCTTGATTATGGATCGCCTCTGGACTGGCTCAGTCCAAGAGTTTCTGTCATATTGTCCAAGGACAGCAAAATGTATTCCTGGTCTGGAGAAATAAAAACACACTCATGTGGCTTATGTTGATGCCAGCACTTCATGTGATATTGTAACCTTTCTCTCTCTGATTTTTAAGCTTGAAGAAGCAGGCCTAGACATCTCAGTGCTAATCCAAAAGGTTTATTGAAGTTATAAGGTCACAAGAATTTCTCCAACTGCCAGCCCAACACCTGGATTTCTCTGATAAGCATAACAGTCTTCATGAGGGTTGGACCTTTGGCATTTGTACATGAGCAGAGACTCCAAACTGATTCCCCTCTTTGCTCCTGCCTCAGCCCCTCTTTCTCCCACGCTGATGCATACATGGACCAAAACTGAACACAGAATTGAGACATAAATTAAAATCTTAGAACTGGAGATGGGAGAGGTGGGCTAAAGACAGCCTCAGTTGAGATTCAAACTGTTGACTTTCAGATCATTTTGTTGATGCAATAGTTCAGAATGGAATAGGATAGTTGGAGATATAGATGGGGAAAGAGATTGCTAAATCAGGTAAGATCTTTTGATGGTCAGAGTACAAAGAGTGGATAGGGCAATGATCAAAGAAGTAGTCTTTCATGGCTAGAATTTCCTTTTTCTTTTGTGGGAGGGAAAATCTTAGAGCTTCACATAAGTAGGATTGACCTGAAAATTAGGGGGAAACTGCTCCACGGATTCATGACAATAGTAACAGCAGATGGCTTCATGGCTGATTTGGGGCCTCAAGTTGCTCATCCCTAAACACATTCTAGGCATGCTAAACAATAATAGAAATAAGTTCTGTTTTCTCAGTGGTTCCTATTTCAGATAAAATACTGAACAATGCTAGGAATTGTTGTTTGGATTCATTTTGTTCCTTCTTTTCCTCCTTGTCCCATCTTCCTTTTATTTTGTTCTTTGTATATTGTAAGTCGGAGAATAGGCACATTTATGATCTTGAGTTTGAGAACTATTTTGCTTTTGGAAATTAAAAAAGTACAGTATTACAGAATTTGATGAAACAGTTGAAAAATTGTACTTGGCCTCATTTTTGACACAATTTATTTATAGCATGGTTGCACCCTTTCCTCTAATATTTTATCCTATATTTCACTTTCTTTCAACTGCGAGATGCATTAGGTTGAAAAATGGTGAGTAAATTATAAGCTGGCAGTGAAACAAGAGAAGGTCTGACCTTGAGATTTCCTTATTATAATTCATTGACTTGATTACTGTGCCTCAGTTTTATTGGAGGTCTACTCAGAGCAGACAGTGTGTGCCTAGTCAGTTGCTTGGATTCACCAATCATTCCATCCTATTGTTGGTAACCTATAACCAAATAAATGAAAATTTACCTTTCATTAGAGAAGAAAGAATATAGGAGTTCCTCTGAGAGTTTAAGGAAGGGTAGACAATACACCATTCTGAGAGCTTCCATAGATTCCTTTCTTCAACCACTGAGTGCTAAGAATAGCTCTTAAAATGAATGCACCATATGTAGTTCTTAAATGGTGAGACTAAAACTCACAATCTCCCAGTTTCTAGGCTGGTGCCTTCACCACAAGACCACAATGGCTCTTCATAGAATAACTTCATAGAGTGATGTCTGGTGACCTGCATCTAATGATTTCCGATAAAGATGAAACTGGTAATATGGTGCCTCTAGGTGATCGATAGCACAAGAAAATGGAGAAGATTTACTTACACCATATTGCAGTGAGCAGCAGTAACAACCCAATTCTCATTTATCAGGGAACCACCACATATATGAGCATTTGAGCTTGCCTAGAAAAAAAAAGCAAAATAGCACAGCTTTGAAGCACACTCTGCGTACAATACATCAAGAAAAAATCATGTTTATGTTCCTTATTTTTCCCTGTTTGCGTCCTCTTTTCATTTTTTTTGATGACCAAACTAAGAAGAGCAGAAAAAAAACTATAGATCTATCTTCTCCAATCTGAACAAGTCCCAAGTATGGATATGAATTAATTCTAAAGCCAGGTCCTGCTAGCAATTAATTTGAGCATTCTGCTCACTTTGGATCCAAAAGCAGCAACAAATGAACTCTGTCTAATATCTGTCTTCAAAAAATCTTATACACCAGCAAGAATCCAAACAGAAAGTACAGTACTAAAAGTTACATTAAATAGTAGAAATTAACATTAAAAAAATCTTTGTATAACAGAGAAGTAGTCTTTGATTTGAAAAAAAAATTCCATTTTAAAATATTATTTTCAGGAATTTCTGTGAATATTTTCATATAGGAATGGTGCATATGAAAATATTCACAGAAATCCCTGAAAATGATCTTTTAAGATGTTCTGCAAATGTTCTGAGCATCAACAAAGAACTATCTACCAGGCAGGAATACTATCTTATGAACAACAAGAGTCCTTTATTCTGCGGCAGCCTCAAGTCCACCCTATCCAACTCTCACCCTTGCGCTAATATTATATCTTAAAAGGATTGCTTTCTTATACCAAACTCTTCTTGTCCACTTGCTTGTTTGTTTGTTTTTGCAAGTAGCAGACTGACTGAAACAATCCAGAGTTTAAACCAGGATTAGTAGAGTTGCAGCAACTTTCTCTACTTCAAGGATTGTTGTAGGAAAATATCCATTTAAAGTAGGGGCCAAAACAATGGGACAGAGATGCAATGGAGCATCCTTTCTTGGCATGCACAGTGACAGTGACTGTTGGGCTCCTCACTAGAAGATTGCAGGAGCCACAAGGCCCACAGGCTTACAGGTTATATACTCTCTAAAACAATAATAGGATTTACAAAACAATAATAGGATTCACAAAAAAATTATAACACAACTTTTATGGCAGGAATGTAGGATATGATAACAACATGGGTTGACTGAATTATGGTTTAATCCTGCACCTTGACATTCTCCTCTTCTAAGGCGGCTCCCAGCTTGGCCTTTCTATATTAGCACCTTCTGTCAGACTCAAGCAATAGTCCAAACATGAAGAGTTCAAGTTGGCTACTTTATTGCATTCTACCTAGAGTACAGGAATCTCCCCAGTCTGTTAGCCTTTTCTTGGGATCAGAGAGATAAGGTTTCATAAAACTTGGAGAGGAGTTGTCAGCCCTGGGTCTCTTGTGGCTGTGCAATGCAAACAATTCAAGGCTAATTCCCCGATTCAAAACTAATTCCCCTCTTGATTCCTCCTCTTTGCCTGGCTAAGCATTTCTAAACACCTTCTAAAGTTAACAGTGTCTTTTCCTGTGTCCATATGTTGACTCACTTCACACCAGATAACTACCTGGTGCCTGTCTCTTGTTCCAGGCTCCTTAGGAAGCTTCAGCTTGCCTGCTGTGCCTAAAATGCAGTTCAGCATTTTGAATGTAAGGAATATATTATTTGCCCCCTGTTATTAACCTACCAGTGAGCAAGGGGGATGTCCTTACCTGCAGTGAGACTTGCCAGGGCCAAGACCCCGGAATGGCATTCTCTCCATTGACAATTCTCTCTGTGTCCTTCACATTGGGCCTAAATGCTGGGATCCCACAACCTAAGAAAAGACAAGGGGGAGGTGACTCTAGTAAATATCTCAGGTCTAGACTGAGAATAGCTTTTTGTGCAAGACAATAGGTTTGGGGAGGATTGCTCAGACTTGTTCACATGCCACCAACTCTTGAAAAGCTCAGGGAAATCAACAGTTACATGCAAGAGTTGGTGGGAACTGATTGGCTGTTATGCATTAGGCCTGAGAATAGGGGCACCATTATTTTTCAAATTGAGTGATGGATATAGGCAAGGCAAAAATGTAAAAGTTTCCCCTGCCAGTTGTGACCAACGATAGGGGGTGGTGCTCATCTCCGTTTCATAGCCGAAGAGCTTCTGTGGTCATGTGGCTGGCATAACTTATACACCGAGGTTCATGGATGCTGTTATCTTCTCACCAAGATGGTATCTATTTATCTACTTTCATTTTCACATGCTTTCAAACTGCTGGGTTGGCAGGAGCAGGGACAGACAATGGGAGCTCACCCTGTTGCACAGCAGCACTTGGGTCTTGAACTTGGGCTGCCAACTTTCTAGCTGATAAGCCCACCATCTTACTGCTTGTGCCACCATTCCCCAAATAGGCAAGCACCCACATTTTAAAAATGTACAGGACAAAGTAGGGCAAGAGTAGATTTGATTTAACTACATGTAAATGTTCATTTTAATCTAAGTGAACTATCCTCAACATTATTCCCTGTTTATTTAATCATTTCACCCTTTGTCTGCATATAAGGTTATAGAGCAGAGCATTTTTTCAAAAAAGGCATTGATGGTGTTGGAAAAACATCCCATAAGAAGGCAGTAGCAATCTATTTTAATTGCCAGATGGATGCATCCTTGACATCATTTACAGTCCCTCTTTAAAGAAGAGTACCGGAACCCCTCGAGGATTGTAATAGGAAGGGACTCTTCCGTTCCCACCCTATTGAACTTCTTTTGCATGGGACAGCCGTCAGGCAAGCAGGACCGTGAATTAGGCACTGTAGTATGTGCTTGTGTGTAATATGTTGCAAGCAATGAATTTAGCATGCCCTCCTTAAGATGCCCTCTATCAGTCATGATGAAAGAATAGGAAGCAAACAAGTACTGTAACTTACAAGGCAACATATACTTTACTCACCACAGGCAACATCAAGGAGCACTAGGTAAATACACCACAGGAAAGCCATTTCAGTTGGTACCCTCCGGGGGTTTTAGATCCCCAAAGCTGCTGGGTTTTTATTGGTGGGCCACCTGTGACCCATGAGAATTCTGCCAGTTGTAGCTGACTTCCCTCCCACCTTTCTTGGATTGATGATAGTAGGACCAGATTAAATTTAGCTTTGGTTACATGATGCAGGTGCCTTGTCAAGGACACTTCCCCACCAACACCACAGAGTTTGCAAACAACACCTGTTTCCCATAACGGTCTCTTTTTTTCAGTTTGAACAGTAGACCCAAAAGAAAGAAATGGCAGTTTTTAGAGTTTCAGGCTGGGCCTAATCACTATGGTCTTCTTTTCACTCAACCATTTCTAAGTCTTCATTTCTTTCCATTGAATCTCCTTAATATCTTATCATCCTTTCTCCAGGAAGTATGGAGATTCTAACCGGGGCTATTCCTGTATTGTTCTCTGTGATTTAGCTCCAGAGCTGCTACCCACCACTGCAGACATCAAAACAGAACTCTTATTCAAATTTTTTAGGAATTGGGCAATAAGCAAGCATTCTTTAGAAGGAAGTGAGTTGGACAAAGAAAGACTCATCATGTACATCTTTTGCAAAACCAATCAGCATTTAGAGTCTTTAAAAAAATATTTTTGGAAGGGGCCAGTTCCTTTAAAAAGCGATCTTATTCTTCTTGGGGATCTTATTGACTCAGTAGTGATCCTGTGTGTTTCCTTGTTTTGCCCAGGAGTTTTCTTAGCTTTATTCAAAGGCTATACAGATGATGATCCACGGCAATGCCTCAGCCAACCTGACAGAGACTAATGGAAGCATATAGTCAGGACCATCTGTGCTCCTTACTATATGCTTCCTGATTGGAGTTCCTGGGAATGGTCTTGTGGTGTGGATGATCCTTTCCAAATTCCCCCAGAGCTCATTTACCATTGTCCTCATCCTGAACTTAGCTGTGGCTGACTTAATGGTAATGCTGACTATACCTTTCTGGATTGACTATTTTGTTTAAGAAAAATGGGTTTTTGGAGACTTCATGTGCCGATTCCTCCTTTGTCTTGTGCATTGGACAGTCTACGCCAGCATCTTCTCCATGACATTGTGGTCCTTCCACTTGCTTCCCAAAGATGGTGGAAGCCAAGGGGGGTGCATGTCATATTGCTGGCCATTTGGTTGCTAGCAGCGGTTTTCTCCTGCCCAAGCTTGATATTCTCATCCAGGCAGAAAGGAAAGTGCTCAAATGAATTTTTAAGAATGATAGCCAGCACCTTGCCGTTTACATTGCGGAGACGTTGTTTGCCTTTGTGATCCCTTTTGCTGTGATGGCAGTCTGCCACACCTACGTGGCGAGGAAAATTCGGACTTTGAAAAAAAGTGGCAAATGGTTTCCCCTTCCTGCTAAGTCACGGATTGTTTTTCCAGGGTTTGCCACAATTAGCTGAATCATGCAACTTATTAAATCATGATGTCTGAGTTTGTCCACCATGCTAAACCAACACCAAACTAGATTATAATTTAGTGCAGTGCATGAATTGCTTCAGTGGCATATGCATGGTTGCACCAAACCATATTTTAATGCTGATCAGATCAATCTAAGACAAAGGAATACAACAAACACTGCTATGCTTAGAGGGATAACATTACCACCAGAAAACAATCTGATAAGGTATTGTCTAAAAAAAGACATTTCCTGGAAATTCATGTTTTATAGAGATTCTTTGTGATTTCAGAGTGAAAATTTCCTATATCACTTCTGGAATGCATCACCGTATTTCCTGTTGTAATTTCAAATATTGTACAGCAAGACTCTGTTTCTTTGTTGGTGTTCTGGGAAATGGCGGTTAATAAAGATAAAAACCAACTAACTGTT
This sequence comes from Acrochordus granulatus, assembly GCA_032468055.1. Lineage (NCBI taxonomy): Eukaryota > Metazoa > Chordata > Lepidosauria > Squamata > Acrochordidae > Acrochordus > Acrochordus granulatus. The sequence continues at coordinate 472,961 of JANHZU010007766.1, read as the reverse complement.
TTCTTGATATTTATAGTTTCTGGAATCAAATCCCATTGCATTTAAGTGTTTAAAATAATGAATTAAAACATTTGCACCCAGTTCCAATTTGCTTTCTTCCTGCTTCTCAACACAACTGCTTCTCAATGCACTATTGTATTCATGGATGGTATATTACGCATTCTGTATTTCTGCACCACTTTGAACTATTACAATGAATGTTGTAAGTAGCAGCTGGTGTCTAGCAGTGGGGCTGCTGCTGAGCATTGATGAATGCTCCAAGTTATCTCCTGTAATAGATGGTGTGTTTCAAATATGGCTGTCCCAGAAAATCCAGTTGGCTACTGTGGTGGCTGAGTGGTTGAGATGATGGGCTTGAAGAAGCTGGGCTTGTGGACCAGAAGAAGCAGGTTAGTTCCATGGTGTGGCTCAGTAAACAAGGAATCAGAAATAAAATTATCATGTTCTCATACAAGTAAATTCTGAAACATGGAATGCTGGTTAGAATACTAGTCATTGCACATCAGAAAGAATATTAGAGTAGGTGCAAAAAAAATCTGGGATGGAGCAATGCCCTTCCAAGGAAAGCTTACAAATGTTGAGGCTTTTATTTAAAAAAATATTAAAATTTTAGATAGAGAGGGAAAGTGAATCAGGAAATATTTTTCTCCCTCCAGCATAATCAAATGAAACTAAAAAGTAGGGAGAGATGAAAAGGAAATGTACTTCTTTATATGGCTTGTAGTCAAACTGGAGCTCACCATCAGAAGACAAAATGATGAGCATCAGATTGAGAGTGTTAAAAACTATATAAGCTGATGAAAATTAAGGTTATCTGTGGCTACTAGTCAGAAAGCCCATATATCATTTCCAGTACAAGAGGAAACATAATTCTTGATAACAGTTGCTGGTGAACATGAGCAGTAGATCATTATGTCTCTGGTTGGCTTCTCCTAGGCATCTAGGTGGCCATTAAAAGAACACAGGACTAGTCTAGATTAGTCTTCGCTTTGATCCTTTATGGCTACTCTTAAGACTTTTTTTACATGCGTAAGAATGATCATCTCAGTTTAAATCCCGATATCTTTGTCTCTGTGTACCTATGCTTGTGCATCACGCTCTCCAGTACACACTAGCTCTGTGTGTGGGAGAATTTAGTTCAGATGGAAAAGTGTCTCCTAACTCAATCTAAGGAGCAAAAGCTGTTCTGTGAACGTAGTGCTTCGTGGGACTCTTCCCCGATCTCCTCATTTGTAATATTCAAGATGATCACGGGACCCTGAAGAGCCACCCAAGACTCCTCCCTCGCATCTGAAAACTGGTTTAGAAGAATATTTGTGACAGCAGATTATTGGAAATAAATATGATGTGATGCTGGTACAATATGACGAAAATGAACTCTTTTACTCCAGAATTATTGCATGCAATGGATAAAGTCTATCTCAAAGGTTTAACTTAGTCAGGGCAAAATTACTAGAAAAAAGTTGAGAAAACATTTCCCGGTTCTGCATTACTAACAGTTGAAGACTCTTTCACAAGGTTCTTAAGAAGTTCAAGATCTGAGTTCAGAAGGGGAATCAGATGAACTGCAGGTATGAGACTAACTTCATACACCTGGTTTTGGTGGCAGTTGCTTTCTCTTTCATACCAGAACACTTTATTCTGAAGTAAAGATGCTGAATTTCAGTCTTCCAGCCCGGAGAAAGGGGAATGATAATCATGTCACAAAAAGAGTATTGGATTCCCTATATCCCATAAGGCTTGGAGTGGTGATGGTCTGCATACTAACCTCTTAATAAGATCTGGTTCGGATGCTTTCTTATTTATTTATTAAATTTATATGCCGCCAAAATCCGAAGACTCTCAGCGGCTAACAACATTAAAACAACAATTAGAAATAGTTAAAAAATAAAATAAAACCATTAAAAAAAATGCCAGTGTAGCATTTGCCAGGAATGTGGCAATGTGAGAGGTGGTGCTCTCGATCCAGAGCTCAAGCTACAGGATTTTCTCCCCGCTCAATTACATCTTGCCCCAAGCTTTGTGCTTACTAATTTTTCAAATCTGTTGACTTCTCTCTTTTAAGAGATACAAGAACCCAACCTGGCGTTTCCCCTCCTCGATTTTGTATCAAGTGATTCCAAGTGATCAGCTCAAAGACCTTTCATTGAATAAAGTCCAACCGATTCTTGTACCGCCAATCTGGCTAGGGTTGTTTTGAAACCCACTTCCAACACTAAGCCTCTGTTTCTTTGTATTACTTGAGTTCATTGTGATATTTTCTTTCTTTCCTGCCCGGAGAAACTTTCTACACTGTCACATCTGTGATTTAATTAATCCGATTTCTCCTTTTTTTCCTCCAACCACAGACCCCCAGGGAAGAGCCTTGAGGGCTGCAGCTGGATACCGAGACTTCCAAGTGGTCTGTTTTGGCTGTGACCTTCCTTTGACAGGTAGCAGCCTTCGTAGCACAAAACTGTATATGCTTGAGATAAGCCCATCTACTGATAAGCCAAACCCAATTTCTGGGATATATTTTGGAATGTAAAATTTTGGACTTATCTGTGAATGTATACAGTAACTGGTTTCTCAGGATAAAATTATTTTGGTTCTGAACTACTAAGCTCCTCCTTGCTTTAACTGGCTTATTATTGTAATGTATATTGACTGAAAGTACAAAACTAATGTACTTTAGTAATTAAGGCATGGTGTTGTACTAGGTTCTAGTCCCTATTCAGCAGCAGAAGCTCAGAGGTGACATTAAGTCAGTGATTATTTCGCAGTGCAAACATTAATGTGGTGACACCCAGCTTCTAGTCTATCGCAGCCCTGGAAGCAAGCATGTAAAGTCCTCATTTCTCTTGCTCCCCACCCACTTATGTTCAGTGGAACTGGTTAACACAAGTTGCAGCTCATTCTCTAACCTGACTTCATCACTACCATGGACACTTTTGGATGAAGAAACTGAAGGAGGAGAATGAGGTTGTGCAAATACTTGGAGAATGCAGACTGTGTATTCACACCTTATTAATTAAAGGCTCATCATTTGATGTTGTCATTTACGCTGGCCTGGGTGTTGTAACCTGCCCGTGGGGAGCAGTTCAAAATTTCAACAGGCAGAGCATCTTGGCGTATGTTATCTGATTGTATGGACTGCTAAATATGTAGCATACCTACGGTATCCAGTTTGAAACTTGAGCAAATTCTGAATCAAGTGCCTTCCCACCCGTTAATGTATCCTGAAAAGAGCCACCACACAATTAGGTGTAACTGCTTTTTTTTTCTCATAATACACCTACAAAGGCAGCACCACATCAGGACTTTGGGACAGAATTCAATGGCCGTTCATCTTCGTCATTCAGCATTATTGAGAATGATGGAATTATAAAAGGGAGTCTCCAAACATTGATAGTGGGACCTGTCAGGTCCTGGCAGACACCCGATAAATATTAATGAGCTCCGTTGTTACATTTCTACTTTGTGATCCAATATTACAGTGCTGGATTTGATCTTTCAAGATCTGCACCGTCTGGATTCTGAAACTCTCACAAAACACTTTGCACATGTTTCTTCTCCTAACTCAGATATCCTAAGAAGGTTCTGTCCTTCAGGAAGAAAAACATTAAGGTACCTAATGCAAAGTCTTTTCTGAGATGTCTCTAGATCTAAGGCACTGCCTTGCCTCAAGGATCTCATATTGACTGTTTTTTTTTTTCAGGAATATGTTCAGGAAATATTGTAGATATTTCCTGAACAGCAAGGAGTGAACAGTTTTAGACGTTGCAGGAAATTTACACGAACACAAGAGAGATCATTTTAATCACTGTTAGCTGAACTGAGTCGTCTGCCTAGCACACAAAGAATTATGGAACTGCCAAAGGTATTTGTGTCCATGCAACAGAAAGAGAAAGCGAGAGCATGCTGTCCATCCAGGTGGAAGCAGTTCTTCCATCTGGCTCCACAAAATGGTGCAGGGCTTGTTGGCATTAGGTAAGTTCCTCCACCTTACCAAGGTGCCCAGCTGCAATTGGGGCAGGTCAGTGAATTCAGAGAGGCCAGCAAGACGTTGGCAGTGGCAGCTGAGGACCTCTCAGGCACATTTGGACTTGCCAAGGCAAAAGGGCAGTTCTGGAGCAGGAACCAAGATATTGCTAAAAACGGGATCATAATTCTCTGGTGGGACTTGAGGATTCTGCATCATGATTTCCAACACGTGATTGCAGATTTCTTTGGAAATGTCGCCCCGCAAGTATAAGAACATGGAAATGTGATCCTCACTGGAAAACAACACGAAAAACAGTTTAAACCGTTTGCTTGGCCATTTCACATCTTTGATAGCAAACATGAGAAAGACTTTTGTCTTTCTTCAAAGAATCCTGTGGATTATCACCTAAACCTGTATGGATCACAGTCTGTTTTATCAGAAACACTTAGTTGACACCCAAGGATCTCACAGAGAGAGATACATGAGCACATAAACAGTGGCGCTTTTTTTTGGCTTATTCGTCTGCTATCTCTGCAGGAAAGTCTGCAGATCAATGAAGGAGGAGTTTCTCCACGAGACAGTCTGTTATCAGCTTTCTCTGCTGCAGTTTTCTCAACCCCAGGCTGTCCTTTAGATATACTGTATGGCCTGCATGATCCTAACAATGCACAGCTCAATCAGTCTCTGGAATAAGAAATTCCTAGAAAATGTTGGTGATTGGTGATGAAACAATAGCTGGACAGAAATATATTGTACTTGCAGAAAAGAGTATCTGTAGCTCACGGTTGAAATGTGGAGTCCTTGGTGCTCTATGAGTTTAGTTGTTTTCTTGCAGACATTTCATTGCCCAACTAGGTAACATCTTCAGGGCTAGGAGGCTGCTCTCTATTTATATACAGTGACTACTTGCCCTATCAATGTTGGTGGGAGTATTCACCAGCAAATAAACAAAGAGCAAACCTGCAAAAAAACCCAGCCAAGCTCAGAGAGCACCAAGGACTATACAGATGTTGTACTTATTTACCCATGTTTGTAGGCTTTCTTCTCTAATGACATAACGGATGGCTAATAATACCATATATGAAACTGAAAGCAACTGTAAAGATAACAAGACACTTCACAATAATGAAAATTATCAGGTACCATTAATAATGCTTAATCATTCCTAAGGTCCTAGATTCTGTCCTGGGTATCTTGTGTTAAAAGGACACTTCAGCAACTTCTGGACTTCTCATTCAGTCCCCAAATGCAGATTGGATGCCAAAGGATGTTGCAAAAAGAAGATGGGAAATTGTCCTTTTTTCACAACTTGGGGCCCTACCTGATATCAGGATATTTTGACATAAATCCCAGCACTTCCAGGCCAAGCATAGAAGGATCCTTGATACTGATGAACTGCTGCAGATCAGCAATGACTTTGAGAGATAGTTTGTCCTCCTCCAAGCCCTGGGAAGGAAAGAAAGCCAGGCAGCTCAAAACAAAGAAACTCACTTACTTTAAAAATAGATTAAAACTCAACATTGCAATCTCATACCCACAAATCAGATGTTTCAGAATGATTTAGGGGAGAATTGCAAAAATGATTTATTTATTAGATTTGTAACCACTGCAATCAAGGAAGACTTGCAGCAGTTGACATACACCAGAAGAAATTACAACAACGTACTCTTACTATAAGAGCAATCAACCAGAAGTAAAATTACCCATATTTATTTATATACATATTTATATTTATATGATCGTCAAATAAACAAATAATTAGACAAACTGATGGAGTTACATTTGTTATTCCAAACTACAAAGTGATCATAAATAAGATATGAATGTCCACCGGTTTGATTGTCTAATTTGTCGATCTGATGATCGAATAAATAGAAACATTTATACAAATAAATATGTGATTGAAAGCGGTCCAGAATTAGACATAGGATGGATAGCTATATACAGTAAATGCTTTAAACAAACAAACAAATGTGCAGTGTTACTTCTAGTTGACTCGTTTTTATAGCATGGATGCTACGTTGCAGTTTCTTTTGGCATATGTCAACTACTGCAAGTCTTCCTTGATTGCGGTTGTTGCACATTTAAGAAATAAGAAACCAATTTTGCAATTATCCCCTAAATTACTTTGAGAGTTCTGTTTTGGGATATGAGATTGCAGTGCTGAGTTTTAATCTATTTTTAAAACGGCATAATTAAACCAGGCAGAACTGAATCAACAAGTCCTTGTGCTTATCGCCTTAGGCTGCCATATTACTTTTCCCTTACTCTTGCTTGGCAAAGTTAGTCTGCCTCTCCCCAGAGATTCCCACCCCTTTCTGGCAGGACTTCTGGAGAGGTTTTCCTCTCTGCTGTTCTCTCTTACCAGGGTACAGAAGAGCTCTTTGAGCTGAGAGGTATCCTCCAGCATTCGCGTGGACATCTTGCTCCTCTCCTCAGCTGTTCGGCACATCATGCGTTTCTGCAAGAGGGACTTCACATACTGGCTCATAACCAAGTGCTCAGCCTCTGACAGCAGGTACTGGGCAGGCATTAGAGGGGGAAGGAAAAAGAGGTGTGATGTTTCTGGATGCTGAAGACATGCAGTTTGTGAGTTTATTCCCTCTCTAAACTAGCTGGGATTGTGCTGAGCTGAAACTTAGGAATCTTCATAGGAAGAGGGGGAGAACGGGCAGTCTGCAAGCCGAATGCGGCTCTCACGCCCCCTTAACTAGCTCAGAGTGCCTCTTCTTCATCTGACCTATGTAAGCCACTGCAGTCATGACATAACAGATCCCATTAAACTGAAATAACAGACAACTTTAGAGACGTGTTTTCAAAGTGTGCTGAAAATCCTCGTGAAACTAATACCGTACTTACAAAAATCTTATATGAATGAGCCAAACAGGTCTAACATACGTACCTATTCGCAGAGGAAGCCAGAATGGATAATCTGTCAAATGATGCTGAGCCCAGATTCAGCTCTGTTGCTATACAAGATGATATTCTTTTGAATGAACCTTACAGTTCCCACATGTGTAGGAAACTGTTAGGAACACAGTCAACTCCAGGTGCTGATTATTTATGTTGAAAATAGGGAGAATCATTT
>JANHZU010007766.1:426808-446376 GCA_032468055.1 Acrochordus granulatus | reverse complement strand
TTGTATGTCTTCCATTTTCTAATTCTTGCTCCCACAGTTGATTTCTTCACACCAAGCTGCTTACCTATTGCAGATTCCATCTTCCCAACCTGGTGCAGGTCTACCATTTGGTTTCTGGTGGCTCGCATTTACAATGGTTGCATTCTGTGGTCATATGTTCATGAGTTGCAACTTTCCAACAAGCAAAATCAATGGGGAGGTTGGCAGGGAATGTCGCAGATCATGATCATGCGATGTCAGTTTAACAACCATAGCAAAAAAGATAAAATTGGGTGTGGTCATGTGATTCCTCATTTAACAAACATATCGCTTAGCAACAAATTTTTCCAACCCTATTATGGTGGTAAGTCAAGAACTATCTGTACAGTATAGTGTAGTCTTGCCGCTGTACAACCTTTCAACCTCTGGAATAAATACGAGTCTCTGCTGCAGCCAGAATCTGAGATAAAGATCACATATAAAGGCATGTCCTTCTTAAGAGGAAACAAACATATGGAATGAAAAGGTTCTAGATTTGTTGCTGACATTTATTTCTCCATAAAAAGAATAGAAGATTACATGAAAAAGCATTCCTGTGTGTCAATCCTTTCTGCCTCTGTTTGCAGTCAGATGTATTTCAAGTCAACCATCCTAGGGATGAAAGGTTACTTATCAAGTTTTGATGGCAGTTCCCACATTAGAAAAGCTGAGATGAGGTTGGCTATCCCTGCCAGAGAGATTTATTTTATTAAATTAATTTGCCACCCAACTTGCAAGGAGCGACTCTGGGTGGCTTACACTATAAAATATACAATCATACAATTTTCCTGAAGAAGGAACAGAATTCTGCTCTCAAAATAAAAACAGTCATTTTGGGACTTGTGTGGATGAGACAGGAGCCTAGTTAATAGCCTTAATTTGGAGCATCCTCTGAACTCTCCCCTCTGACAACAAGGCAGTGGATGTCAGTCCCTTAGGCTGCCACAGAGTAAACGGAGGGTGCTAACTCTGGGTTTCTTGACAAGACAGAAATTACAACTTTCAGGTGCCTCTCCTGGAAGTTGCTATGAAAGTGCCAGCTGCTTTTCTCTAGCTTTGCGGAATCCTTCTGACATGATACATCGTGGGGTGGCATACAAGTTTAATAATTTCTCTCTTTCTGTGACCCTCTTCCCATTGCAGAGACAGGCATCTCGACAGCAGAATCACAAAGCAGTGGAGAGGTGGACTCACTTGCCCCTTCGACTCTACCGACCAGCCCACCAGCTGGGCTTGATACGCAGCCCCTTCAGTCCTCTGCCTTGCTGGACAGTAGCTCTGTCCTGTCCAGTTCCTTTACCTCCTTTGAACCAATCAAGTCCTTCCCCACAGAAAGTGAGTGCTCCTTGGGTTGTCAGTTTTTGGGTGGGCAGTTATGATGGATCAAAATGGACAGAACCTGATGCTGAAACTCTCTCAACTATCCGTGTTTGGATCTGATCCCTACACAATACTTTGAGGGGGTGTTTTTAGCTCCGAGGTCACTGGATGTGTTTCACAGTCAATACTGGCTTCTGTTCTCAGATGTTCTGCTCAAATTAAGCAGAGATAGAGGAACTGATGAATAACCAGGAGAAATGAGCTGTGTAGGTCAGTGTTTCTCAATCCTGGCAACTTTAAGCTGGGTGGACTTCAACTCCCAGAATTCCTTAGCCAGTTTGTAGATGATGGGAGTGTTGGAGTGACGAAGAAACAAGAATTCTAGCAGGCTGCAGTCTCTGGAATATATCTGGCCTTCTCCCCACCTGGTCTCCTGAATGAGTTGGAATTACTATTCCAGGAATTCCTGTCTTTGTTCATGTGGGGAATGGCAGCCCCAAACATCTGGAGGACTTCAGGTTGGAAACAGAGCTGGCCTGTGCCATAATAAATGCATTGGTCTTTAAGATGCCACAACCTTTGTTCTTTTTTTTTCTAGTACTGGAATTTCCCAAAGAGCTTTCAGAAATGTTTGAGCCAACCAGAGGTGCGTTGCTAGTGTCCCTTTAGCCTACAGACCCTGTTCGTGCTTTGCTTTTTCTTTGGAAGTTCAAAAAAGTCAGGCTTTTTAAGCAAACCGATTCCTCGGTATTAGAAGGCCCTCTGTTGGGCTCTTGTAGCATAGCAATGGAAGGAAGCACTTTTCTTGGCATATTGTATGTCTTGGGTGCTGGTTTTCTACTAGTAGGGAGGACTTTACTTGTTGAAAAATTAAACCACTGAAGGATGTTACTAAAGGAAAATGGCAGGGACCTTTCACTTGGTTACGTCCGTACATCAAGTCCATGGGGAAAGGAACAGCTGCTAAAAATACATTGTTTTGATGTTGCTCATATAAGAGCTTCCAAAATGTGTCAAGGGAGGAGACAACTGAGACATGAGAGACAGAAGAAGCTGGGGTGAAGGAATCCAATTTGGGGCACCAGGTTCTACATGCAAGTATTTTACACACATGTAAACTTCTCATGCATCATTTTCTTCTTCCCACAGAGGGCATGAGTTCTGAGTTGCTTGAAGAGCTGATGTCATCTGAAGGTAGGGCTATGTTTTTTGAACTGGCAGGTTTTGGACTATAAAAAGTGCAGCTATAAAAAAAGTGCTTGGTTTTAGTTGAATGTTGAATCCCTGAATACTGGCTGGTTTTCAGCTCATGAGCTGGAGTCTTGTGTAAGTGCATTGCATCAGTGGCATTCTGTATTACCGGTATGATTTTTTTAATGTGGTAAAGCATATGCACTGCTGTTTTTTCCCCTTAATTTTATAATGTCATGGAATGTCTGAGGAACAGGAAGAGCAGTTGCTAAAAGCCTTACTGGAGATGCGTAGTCATACTCCCATCTACAGGGCCCTAAAAATGAATGAGTCTGAAATCAGCATCTCTGCATTATAATGTTGAGACAGGCAATACAAGAAAACCAAGCCTTAAGAGGTAGTCCTCGTCTTATGACTAATTGAGGCCAGAGTTGTGCCAGTCATTAAGCAGGTCGTCACATGATTGACCCAATTTCACAGCTTTTTTGTGTGGTGATCATTAAGAAAACAAAATAGGTTCTTTTTGTCTGCATGTCTGCAAAGAGTGTTTTTTTTGCCAGAAATCAGAAATAAATGCCGGTGTTTGGCAAAAAACATAAATTGCAATCATGTGACACTGGGATGCTGCAAATAGTTGTAAATGTGGTCTGGTTGCTGAGTGCCCAAAATATGGCCATCAGAACTTCAAATTTGGGTTGTAAATACCATCATACTTCGACCATTTGCTAAGCGATCAGTCATAAACTGAGAACTGCCTATATTTGGAAGATTTGGTAAGCTAGGAGTCAGCTTGAGCATCCCAGAGTATTTGACTTTGGACTTTAAAAAGAGGGATTTATCATATCTCTTCATTATCCCTTTTTTCATGTCTGAGATTTGTTTTGACTCAGTGTTTGCATTGAAAAGTATAAAAATGCTGGCTGGGGAATTCTGGGAGTTGAAGTCCACGTGTCTTAAAGTTGTCCTGGTTGAGAAACATTGGGCTAATACGTGTGGTTGCTGAATCAGAGGCACCAGCCCCCTAAGTGTGTCTTTTTCTCTCCTGGACAGTGTTTGCTCCTTTACTTCGTCTTTCCCCACCTCCTGGAGACCATGACTACATCTACAATTTGGATGAGAGCGAAGGGGTGTGTGACCTGTTCGATGTCCCGATCCTCAACCTCTGACTCTGGCTGCCTGGATGGACTTTGGGATACAGATAATTTTTTAAAGATACTAACCTGTCTCGAGGGAGGGTGGGGAAAACCCCAAACTCTTCATTTTGGATTCTTTTTCTGCTAGTGCTTGAGTGATACACAAAGCTGCTCTGGTCTAGACTGAAAACAAATGAGGATGGCAGCCTTAGCTTCTTTCTTTCTTGGCTTATTTTGGTCCGCTCCTGTACCGTCCATTCACTGAATCCTGGGTGGACCTTCTTCCCAGACATCTACTGTTGAATCTTCCTGAATGGCAAAAGCGCTTCCTTAGGGTACCCCTAGCCTGTTTTGGCATCCCTGTACTGCTAGGGGCACTTTGCATCTTTTTTTTCCCTTTTCTGGTTATCAGTAGAACAGCTGAACTATATAGCCAGGTGGTTTTTGGGAAAAACCAGCACTGGCCTCTCTTGTTGGTAGAATTCAGATGATGGGGCATTCTCTCTTTAGTAATTGTCTGCTTTTGGCATGATGGAATCCAGGAATCTCAGCTGCTCCCTGGTGTTGAGTAATTATTATTGGCCCATCTCCTGTTATCCAAAGCACGAAGCCCTTTCCTTTTAAGCTGTGTAGACTTATTGTGTGTGCGTGTTTTTTTAAGGTGCCAGTTTTGCACAGTCACTTTCCTCCAAAGAGTCAGAACTGAAAAATGAATTTGTAAGAGTGTGCAACGCATTTTAGGCTTGAAGCAGGTAGACCTGCCTGTTCTAAACATGAAGCCTCTTGCACACCCATAATGGGTTGCCCCTGTCTGCAGCTGTGCTGCATCAGCAAGAGAAGAGCTGGTTGGGGCTAATGGGAGTGCCTCTCTCTCTTTCTCTCTCTCTCGCAAGGCCCTGATGTCTCCATCAGGAGCCTGTGATAGAGAGGATTTAGTCACTCCTTCCATAGCTGCTAGAATAGGGCTTTTTGGGATGCACTGAGGCTGCTGCTTCCCTTTGAGATTTGCTAGCTGTATTACATTGCCAGTCTTCTTGATGCAGTCCGACTTCTCTTTGGAACCTAACCATGATGTGCCCTTTCCCACATTGTAATACATACCATTGGCCTCTCCATCAGAGTCCTCTCCTGATCCTTGCTGACCAGGAGGACATGGAAGGGACCTTTGCCTTCCCCATCCTCCCCTTGGCACTTCTTAACATCTTCCCTTGAAAGCCATATCTTTTTCACCCAGTTGGCCTCTGTTATGCCACATGCAAACCCCAAAAGTCACTTACCTGATTCCTTGTTTGTGCACTTGCTGTCCCAGTGGCTGAAGGCACCACTTGCAGCATGTCTGGTGGGATGGAAAGGGCTTAGATCTGAAGACAAAAGCTCTCTTGAATCCCAGCCCTGAACTGCTTGGTTGAAAATCTCTTTTTGATGGGACTGAGTGAAGGGTACTTAGAATTGTGGAAGGGTTCATGTGAGGGGGCCGGCCTGATGCTGATCTTTTCCCCTGTAATAAGATAATGTTTCTGTAGGGAGAAACATAAGGGAGACCTAGGCTAAGCTGGATGGTCCTCTTGAGATTCTGGCTAAAACAGTGCTTCTTAACCTTGGCAGATTTAAGATGTGTGGACTTTAACTCCCAGCATTTCCCAGCCAGCATGTCTGGCTGGAAATTCTGAGAGTTGAAATCTACACATCTTAAAGGTTGCCAAGGTTGGGAAACCTTGGCCTAAGGGGTTTTAATGGATTCAATTCTGTACATTTTACCTTCCTAAGATTTCATGTTCAACAAAAAAAAAAAGTGATGAAAATAAAGCGACTCAGTAATCCTACCCACATGAAGTCTTTTACAGATAATTCCCAAGAGGATATTGCTATTATAAAAATATCTATTTGGCCTAAGGCAGGTTTTCTCAACCTAGGCTAAAGAATTTACAAAAGCAACCTTGAGTTCTTCTGGGTAGAAAATGAAATGGAATGTTGCTTCTCACCTCTCCAACCTGGGAGCATCTGTCTGTGCTTTCAGGCAGGTGACAAAAACCCTCTGGAATCCTGTTCACTTCACCTGCAAGGATACAGTTCTGTCTCCAGGGCTTCTGAGCTGCTCCTCCAGCTCTGCATGGCTGCCTCCAGCAAGCCAGAGGCCTTTCCATCTGTCTTTATTGCATCTCCTCTCTGCATGATTGGGCCTGCTCTTGGTTAGCAACCAAACCTTTGCTTCTCTTTGCTGTCACCCTCTTGCGCCTTGACCCCTTAGGTGACATCTCCAAAGGATGCATAGAGGAAATGTTCAGGGTGGGAAGGGAGAGAAATGAGTTTTGATTCGTATATAAAGATTATTTTTATACATTTTGCAGCAAAAAAAACTTGCTTGTAATATTTGTACAGTTTTTTTTCCTGAGTGAATAAACAAACTTTCTAAAGTTTTCTGCCTTTCCTGTTGTCAAAGAAGGCATTATATATCCTCCTTGGGACAGGTGAAGCCTTGTCATCTTGTGATGAAAAGTGTTTGGACTACAAAGCTTCTTGGCTGGGGAGCATCTAAGATTTGGCATCTGACTGCCAGGAACTTTTTTTTCAGGTAGCCTCTTTGGGCCCCAGGTGAGTTTAAGTATTTGCAGATATAAAATGGAGTAAATCCTGAAGTCAAGATAAGGACCATACAAAGTTGTTGATATGCCATTACACTTTTGAGGGTTCTTTTAAGGGCAACTTCTTCTTTTTCATCTAATGAAAAGGGGTTCCTAAGTTGGAAGAGAGGAAGACCTGCACTTTTAGGGAACAGCATTGGAAATCAACTGTAAGGTAAGTTCAGCCAACTGGCCCAAGGAGGTTGGAGCAAATACCTGGCAGCAAACCTTGCTGGGGTTTCCAGCAAGGTCACTTTGTGACTATTGGAGTGTTCTCCCTGGTCTCACTCAAGTTTTACAGGAGAAGAGATCACAGAACAAGGGAGTAGAGACAAAAGAGGCATCAGTCTGTAATTGCTTATGCACACAGTCCAACCCTCCTTGACTGCTGTTGAAGTTTAACACCCAGCACCTGATCCAGGTGCTGGATCATTCATTGAGTAGATGAATGTCAGATGGGAAAGACTAGATAAGAGACTGATATCAAAGTTCAAATTAACTGATTTATTGCTCCAGCCTATTTACAAGAATCTACTCAACGCTCCAGCACCTGTGTTAATTTAAAGTTCAGCAGCAAGCAGGAGGGTTGGATTTTGTGTTTTTCTGGCTACGGAATGATTCCAGACTGATGACCTCTTTTGACCCCCTTGCTCTGCCATCTAGATTTGTAATGTGGATTCAGAGTCATTAGCAGGCATAGATCAAGGGGATGCTGTCCTTAGGATGATTGATGGGCTGAAGGATCATTGCAGATGACCTCAACAGTGGAAACATTTGTACAAAAATTGAACATAATCTGTACAGCCAGCAGCATTCAACTGAAGGGTCAGCCTCAAATTGTGTGTTTGTACTCAAGTTTCCATCACTGCATGTGAGTTGCAACAGGATCCATATATGCAAAACTTGTTATAGTATGGTGTGTGTATGTGGCATAGTTTGCTATGTAGTCCAGCCTGAAAATCATAATTTCTGGTTTGGCATGATGTGTTTATAGTCAGTGTGTCCATACCTTACGAAATAGAAAGTTTCCTTTGAGGAGAGTTCTACTTCTGCTAACCTCATGGGCCCATCTATATAATTTTATTGGTAGTGATACAGAAGTACTCATAAGATCATCTGGGATTGTTCTTTTGATTTCTTGGTAAAACTTGTAGCCTCATGTTTTCTGGTGCTCTCCCATTTACAAGATTTAACCAATCTTGGTTCTGTCCAAGCTTAACCAATAACTGCCATCTGCCTGGATTGGGATAAGTATACAGGCCCTTAAAAGCATTCCAGAGTTGAACTACTGAATGTCGCACTAGATCTGGGGTTCCATTTGGTGTAGGATCAACAACAGTATCTGGATTTTGGCGGCATAGAAATAAACAGTAAATCAACTGTCTCTAGAACAGGAGTGTCCAACCTTGGCAACTTTAAGATGTGTGGAATTCAACATACATCTTAAAGTTGTCAAGGTCGGACCTGTCTGCTCCAGAACCGTATAAATGATTACACTCAAAAAAACACTGGGGGGTTATTTTTCCTGTGTCAACTCTCTCCAACTTGACATGTTTTCAATGCAATGATGGCTCATGCTCCATCATCTCACTAGAAGATATCGGACAAGCAAAATTCCTCTCTAATCACTCTGTGTGGTTTGCAAAGTCCAAATACCATTAGTAGAGGTGATTCTGTTGAAAGGGACGTATCATCTCTCTTGTTTTTGAGTCATAATGGGCATCTGCCTGATCTCACTGACGCTTTCTCCTGTTTTCAGAGATGTTTTCTATGGGCAACGTTGAGTTCTACAATTGATCAGAGCTGGGAAAAGCTAGAAACTTGCTGGCCTTGGACTTTGCTGTTGTAAGTTACTTAGGACCTCCACACACATTGAAAATCAGCCTTTCCTAAGTAGAAATCCCAAGAAAAGGACCAGAGAGCCTTTGTGGGAAAATGGAACAGCTCCAGTATTGGATAGGGAGGCTTCAGAGCCTCATCGGGTTGTGGCAAGAAGAGGTGAAACTCTACTTAAGGCACCCCCAGCTCTGCAAAAGTTCTGGTTACCAGCTGCTCCTGTCCTTCCTCTGTAAGCAAGCAAGTCTGTTTGCCAGTCTGAAGAGCTGCCGGGCATAGTTGCTGGGCTCCGTTTCCCGACCTAGGGGCAAGGGTTGGGCAGCCCCGGGGAGACGACGGCCCCCTGGAGTGATTCCAGGAGAGAGCCGTTGGGGGAAGCCGCCAAGGCTCGGCTGGAGAAGGGTCTTCGGCTCTTTGGAGCAGCCTGGGCTCACTGGCCCGGCCCGGGCCCGGGCCCATCCGCGGCTGGTTACGCCGCCCCCGAAGCAAACCCAGTCCCGGGCTTTGCCGGCGGGAGCGAGCCCCGAAGGCGGCTTCGTGGGAGGAGGTGAACGTCCTGGCGCACGGGCTGCTGCAGCTGGGCCACGGCCTCCGCGAGCACGTCGAGCGGCTCGGCGGGCAGCTGCGCGAACTAGGCGGCCGGCTGGGCGCGCACAACGCTTCGCTGGCCGGGCTGGAGCGCTCGGCCGCCGAGCAGCGGGAGCATCTGGCCCGCACGCAGCGCCTGCTCGACAGCCGCTTCGCCGACCTGGACGGGCGGCTGCAGAGGCTGGAAAGCGAGCTGGCGGCGCAGGAGGCTGCCTGGCACCGGCGCTGGGCGCGGCTCGACGGGCAAGCGCTGCAACCTGCCGCCGCCGAGAACAGCAGCGGGAGCGGCCAAGTGGCGGAGCAGGGCGCGCTGCAGGTGCGTCCCGGAGGTTGGGCTGGGAGGGCTCTCTCTGCGTGCCGGAGCCGCTGAGCGCGCTGCCCCACGCGCTCTGCACGGGGGCAGAGGCACCCTTTGTTTGCAGGGAGTTGCTCTTCACTTGCCCCGCTGACGCCAAGCCGATCCCGCCTCGTTAACCCGAAACCGAGGCGAGACGCCCCCCCCCACCTTATTGCCAGAGCTGGTTTCCCTTCGCAGCATTGGCTGGAGCATCTTTCCAGGAATCCAGCTGTGCCAGCAAGGAGCTCTTGGGCCATGCCAGCCGCCTTCTTTACTCCCTCTTTGTCACATATTGAAAAAACATCCTGGCTCAGATTCCATCATGGATTAAAAACACAAAACCAGTCTGGAAAGTTTTTATGCCGCGCAGCACGGTGCGTAAACAACTGCTCTGGCTCAGTCAGGGAGCTGGAGATCTGCAAAAGGGAGAAACCGGGGTGCCCAAACTGCCTTGCTGAAAATTGTCAATTGTCATTTTCCTGCACAAGGCACGCCGCCTCCTCTCCCCTTTCCAAAGCACTTCCAGACAATCTGAGTTTTGCAAACAAATCCAAAAAGTGAAACTGCCACTGCGCTTGAGGTAGTCTTTCCAGCCCCTTGCGGAGCTGCCCTTTCAGTGAAAGGGGCTGACCCTGGAGGTTTTTTTTCCTGGACTGATTTGGAGATGTTTCAGCTCAGATCTTTTTAAATGGCCAGATTGGCTCTTATTTTTTTTTCACAGCATCGCTTTCATCCTGCACCCCAGACTAGCCACGTTGACCCACCAGCCTGTTTCTTTGTCTATTTCAGAACCTAATGAGGCGCCAGAACTTGAGAATTGAAGAGCTTTTGCAGAAGATCAAACAGCAGCAATTCCGGATGGACAAGCAGAATTTGCAGATTAAGAGTCTTCAGAGCAAGGTATTTGGGGGGATCTCCTCAGGCTGAACCATCTCCTCTTTCAGGGGGGCAGTTGAGGCATTCTGGTACATGCAGGTGCACCACAGAATGCACCATTCTGTGGGAAGTGGTGAGCCGAGTGGGCTGGATTGAATGGAAAAGGATCTGAGAAGGAGAGACAGTTTGGATGGGAGGGCAAGCCAGAATAAGGTCTTGGCCTCTTGCTCCCAGGAGAAGCAGTGGCCCATGGGCCTGGAGGGCATTTTGGGGTAGTAGGAAATGGTACATGGGAACTGAAGGGAGGAAGAGGCATGGCAGGTGAAGATGCGTTTCAAAAAGTCACACAAAACCCTCCAGAAATGTCCAACAGAAGTTTCTATCAGTCCAGGCAATGTGTTTGATGGCTGGGGATGATGGGAGATGTGGTGTGGGACATCCCCAGGGTTCCAGCTTTGCTATGTTGACAGCTTGGCAGCAAGCCCCCATCTTCAGTGGGGAAGAGTCTCAGCCCTGGGATGGACAGCTGTTCTCATATCCTCTAATTCTGTAGCAACGTGAGTTTTAAGGGGAAAAAATGGCTCATATCAGGATGGACACTGGTATACTCCCCTCCGCCTATTTTTCTTGCATCTTTTTCAGTTCCACATATACATGTAAGTATTCATTTTAAAACACAGCAGCCCCCACAGAGGATGAAAGGCCACAGAGTCGTAGAGTTGGAAAGGGACTGTAGAGGTCATCTAGTCTCACCCTGCTCTGGGTGCGAGAATCTTGCTTTACATTTGGGTGTGCAGATTCCAGATGATGGCTTAAAGTAGTGTTTCTCAGTCTAAGCTGTGGACTTTCTTAACCAGATGCGTGGACTTTAACTCCCAGAATTCCTGAGCCAGTTGAAGTCCACAAATGCTAGCTGGGAAATTCTGGGAGATTAAATCCATATGTCTTAAAGGCTGAGGAATGCTGACTTAAAAGGAATCTTGGATTGTCACTGTTTTATTTGCAGATCAGTTTATTGGGACAATATGAGGCAGAGCCTTTCCTTAAAATCAAAGCATGAGAATTAATTTCCTAATTTAAATATGCTGAAGAGGGAACCTTAACTCAACCTTAGGTTTTGTGGATATTTTCTCTTTCTCAGCTGCCCAGGCTAATTCTGTCCTCCCCCTACTTTTATTGCAATTTTGTGAAACGGTCTAGAAATGCAGACTTTTCAAGGGAAGGGATGGGAAGAAGAATTTTTTTTTTCTTTCCAATTTTTATCACCAGCTCCTGGCAGTCATAATTCCCCACCCCAGCCAGGTTCCTTTGCCCCAGACTGCTTGGTGGAGGGATGTCTCTGTGCAAGGAGAGCCCCTCTAGGTTAATTCTGGTGCAAAACCTCAAACCCTGATCAGTAAAGGTCCTTCCTTGGCCCCATGTAAGTGCAGCCTGTTGTTGTTTGCAAGGTTTTCATGGAAAGGATAAGCTGCTTCATTTGGGGCTCAATTTGGGTGCAACCCTCCAAGATTAATTGGGCAGACTCCTGCAGTTGCCTTCTTACAGGTAGTCCTCGATTTATGACCATTTGCTTAATGACTGTTTGATGTTACGATGGTGACACTGAAAAAAAGTGACTGCCGCTGGTCTTTGCACTTAAAACTGTCACAGGGTCCCTGTGGTCACAAATTTCAGGTGCTTGGCAACCAGCATGTATTTATAACGGTTGCAATGTCCCGTGATTGCCATTTGCAACCTCCAACAAGCAGAGTCAATGGGGGAAGCCAGATTTGCTTAACATGATTCGCTTGACAACCATGGCAAAAAAGGTTGTAAAGTTAGGCATGATTCACTTAACAATGGCATTGCTTAGTGGCTGTACCTGTACTCTACTTCTCCTTCATCCACCCTCTTCCCAGAGGTCCACCAATTGGAGCCTGATGTGGAAAGGCCTCCACCACACAGTGTCCTCAAGAGTGTGAGAATTCCACAGCTAGCTTTCTGGAAATGGGCAAGGCAGTGTGCCTGCAGCATACTGTGTTGTGGAGTTAGATAAGCGGGGATTAACAGCAGATAAACAATCAGGCAGAAAACAATACCGTAATCAAGCAATTACCAAGGAGAAAAACCACACCTCCATCAACACCGACGGGGCAAGCCACTTGTATATAAACAAGGAGCAAGCCCCACACTCCCTTCTAACACTGAGGATGTTACCTAATCGGGTCATGAAACATCTGCAAGAAAATGACCAAGCTCAGAGGGTACCAGGGACTCCGCTCCCTTCTAAGCATTGATGATGTTACCTGGTCAGGGCATGAAATGTCTGCAAGGAAGCAACCCAGCTAAGAGAGTGCCAAGTGAAAGATGCTTGTCCAAGTTAGAATCATAGGTATTGGGTGTGTGTGTGTGAATAGTATCATACTGTCATGACACAAATGGTGTGGTTGTGGCTCATGCCAGATGCCCGCAGTCTGAATTTGTTCCACACATCAGAACTGGCTCTGTATTTCTGCCACTCGCAATCTGCTATTCTTAGCTGCTCCCACATCCTTTATTTCAGAGGTATAATTTAGAGCATAAATGTGTACTTGTGCTTTTGTTGGTGATCCACTTTCTGACTCGGGCTGTATCATGGCGTGGCTTGTCTGCGAGAGACAGAGAGGCAGACTGGGCCAGGCTGCCTATAGGTTCTGCCTCCCATCTTCCTTCCCTTCAAAAAGGAACTGCATTTCCTTCCTCCTTTGGCCTTCCTCCTCTTCCTACCCTCTTCCTCACATTCCCAGGTCAACATGCTCATCCCGTTGCACCGCAGTGAAAAGGAACTGCAGAATCCCCGGTGGAGGGTGACTGTCCAGCGGAGCGCCGATCGAGCTGCCAACCACAGCCAGATGGCCGAGCCTGGAGCGCCGGAAAGTTCCAGTGAGTAGCAGCCCCCTTCGCTGCTTATTTTCTCATTGGAGTTTGGGAGAAAAGCTTTCCCTTTGCACAAGAGTGGAATCTTTGGATCTGGACTTGCCAGAGGCACAAAGCCAGCAGCCGCAAACAGCCTGTTGGTTTTGCAACATTTTTCATGCTGGCTGGGAAACAGCTTGGCAGATTCAAAAGTTTAGTTAGCCTTGATTAATCACGCCTCGTGCAAGCTCCCTGCTTGTGTGTGCCCTTAAACTGAAATATCGGAAGGGGGTGGATGTATTGGCCAAGGTGACAGCGACTCTTATTTGCTGTAACAGCCGCACGGAGTTGCCACAGTCGAGGGTGGCTCAGTGGGCTGCCTGCCAACATGCAACTGCAGGTAGTCCTTGACTTACAATCATTTGTTTAGGGCAGCACTGAAAAAAGTGACTTATGACCTGTCCTCATGCTCACAAGCGTTGCAACATCATCACTGTTACATGACTGCAATCATGTAAGGGTGTAAAATTGGATGCAGTCGTGTGATGCCCCACTTATTGACTGCATTATTTAATGATGAATTTTCCTGTCCCAGCTGTGGTCGTAGGTCAAGGACAACCTGTTGCTAGTTTTACAAGCAGAATATTGGGCTGGAAGCACTGGTGGGATCCAGGAACGCTGATCCTTTGCTTCTTTGCAGAAAGACACTTTGGGGAGCACTGTGTGGACAAAGGAATTTCAAAAGAATTGGGGACAGCCTAAATATCTGCTCTGAGTTCAGGTCCAGTCTCCCCAGGAAGCTATACTGGCAGAGTCATGAGGACTAGCGTCCTTTCAGCCATTGGGAAGTTAGTCACAGCTTGGGTCGGATGGAAGGGTGAGGTAGTGGGTCATCAGGTCAAGCTAAGCATTGTGGAGACAGGGGTCTCCTCATGGTGCTTTGATCTAAATTAGAAAAACAGCATGTGACGTTAAGGCTACAGCAGCGTTTTCAAACTTGGGTGCTTTGAGGTGGAGGGACTCCAACTCCCAGAACACTTAAGCCCGCATCTTAAGTTTTCAAAATTTAAAAAAGGGAGCAGAGATCGTCAGGAATGGAGTGGGTTACAGGCTGGGTAAGAGAAGGCCCTTTGCCCACCTTGCTAAATGGAACAGCCTCATTCAGTGGCAGTCTATCCCTGCGTAACAGAGACTGAGAACGCTCCCGAGCCCAGCAAATCCTGACACTCTTTAAAAAGCAGCCTTTGGCTTTATGGACCCGAAAGCAGAAAGCTGAGCTCCCAGGGGTCGTCGCATTGCATCAAACGATGGGTTCATAGCTTCTGCAAAACCCACACGTGGCCAACCCGTTGTACGTCACACACAAAGCCAGAAGCAGAAGGCAAGCACCATCTGGCTTGCGCTGATCTCCAGGCAATGTAAGCCGGGCCAGAGGAGACCTTGCCAAGCTTTGCATCTGTACATGCTCAGGAGCCACCTTCTTCTTCTTGCTTTCTTCGTCCTCTACATAGCTAGACCAAAGGCATCACTTTAATAGACCCCCGTTCCTCTCTGTTTTGAGCTGGTTTACCCTTCTCCAAGGGGGTGCTCTCCAGATGTGCAGATAGAGGCCCCCCAGATTTCTTAATCCAAACATCTGGAGGTGCCCATTGGAGAAAGCATTGCCCCCCTCCCTTCCCCAACAAGCGGCTCTCAGCCACTGCGGAGTGGCTCTCCGCCAAGTGTGTCAGAGGTGGGGCCGGAAGGCACGCCGGCTGGGAGCTGTGGGGTTAATGGCTGGCATGCCAGGGGGAAGGGGGGCTTGTGGGGGTGGGAAGCAGAGGAACACACTTGCGCTGGCCCCTTTCCAAGTAGGGGAAAGGCCACCCCTCCCCATTCCTGCCCTGGGATTCCAAAACACGTCAGCCAAAGCGGGTGGGAGCAGAGACAGAACCAGAAGAGACCCTGAACAGAGGTTGGCCTGCCCTGCCGCTGCCCCCACCCAACCCCGCCACAGCCACCAGGAAAATGTGCCCCTCCCCTCAAGCAGCCTGAATTTTTGGCTTTGGGTCCTGAAGAGAGATTCCGAACTTGGAGGGAAGGCTACATTTTTTGGCTAATGTTGGTCCCCATTGAGAAGTAATGTTGGGGGGGTTGGATGGAGGGGCAATCCAAGGCTTCCAATTCATGCTCTTTACCGCCCCCAAAAAGTTACCAGTTAAAGAGGCTGAGGAATCAAGCACAGATCTGTTTTTGGAAAGGGTCAGTCCGCAGTGGGGGCAGCCAGGTGCTAAGGCAGTCTACCCGGAAGCGGGAAGAACTGCCAGTCGCAGTTTGCAGGGGTCACTGCTGGCCCCAGGGAGGCTGGGGCAGTTCAGGCTTGGCCGCCAAATGCTCTTGGTCTAGTTCTGGCGAGGAAGGGAGAAAGAGGAGGGCTTGCAAGTCAAGGGGGTGAAATGGCAACCTTGTCTTGGGGGCCTAGCCTTCTCCCCAGCAGAGGTGTCCTTGGCCCCACTTTGTGCATGGGCCGGGTCCCAGCGCAGACCCAGACAGTGAGGTCACTGCAAGCGGAAACACGGGATTCCTCCCAGAACGGGCTGTGGTCAGCCTGGAATTGTGACTCACGCTTAGCATCAGGCCAGTGACAAAGGCTTACGGTGCCGGGGGGCTGCGCACATCACCCTTTTGACCCCACTCCTTATGCACTCACCTGTAGGGCCCAAGTACAAACTCTTTGTAAAGCACTCTGGCATGGAGCAGTTTTGTCAGTGGTTGTTCGGCCATTGCTTCTTTTCCAGAGCAAATAAGTTGGCTCAAATGGAGGGTGGCTGCCTTCCCTGGGTCTCAGAATCTGCTGTGGATGATGGGAGTCACATAGACACACATCAAAGGGTGTGCTAGCCAGGGGATGCTGACTGGATGCCAAACGCATGGCGTCTCACCAGCATGCGCCGTGTTCCTTGACACTGTTAAAACTAGTTACATTTCTTAGGCTGCTCTTCACCTTTTCTTTTTCTCCCAAAAAAGATGATCTCATCTTCAAAAAGATGGTCTCGGGATCTTGACTAGATGCCCAGAAGTGGGCCTAGAGGGGATTTTGAGTCCTTCCAGACTCCCGACAGCCTTGCGCATCGCACCCCTGCCGCTCGGTCATTTCCCCTGGCTTAAACTGACACTCCATTGGCCGTTTCAGAACCAAGCCATGAGATGGAGCTAGCCTTGTGGCCTTTTGCACCTGGGGAAACTGAGGCAGCGAAAGAGCTGAGTCCCTTGCCCAGTTTTCAGCCCCCGCAGGTGGTGATGTACCCAGCTAACTCTGCCTCTGCTTTCTAGCGTTGGCGGTGCTGAGATGGTAGCCTGCTCCTCGACAGAGAGGCTCTTTTGAATTGTTCTGCCTAGTGGCATTTGATGGGGAGGAGAAGGGGGTCTAAATCCTCTTTTTAAGGTGAATCCCCCATCTTTGAATCAGGAAGAAGCTCTGCCCTTGTGAGTTCTGGTGTCCCCCTGCCTGTGCTTTTCCTCCTCCGTCCTCACTCCCTCATCGCTGCCCTTGGAAGTCTTGAACGGGGGGCAGAAGGCCCCTCTGGCAGCAGGAGACTGTGCACCTGTCTCTCCCAGGCTGGCACTGCCAAGGACAGGCAGGAGAGTCTCTCGGTATGGAGGCGATTTGCCTTGTTCCTTCTGTTCCTTGCTTCCATTGAATGCCAAAGGATAGAGAAGGGCATAGGGGTAAGTGCGGGCCCTCTGGTGGTTCTAGTCCTCAAGAATTATGCCCAAGATTGGCAGGCTCCAACTATCCCAGGGCTGTCCTTCATCCAACCAAGCTGCTTCCCCTGCAGCGTGTGTGTGTGTATGCGCTCTCCTGCTCGGCCTTGCGCAGCACAAGTCACGTCCGTGGCTGGCCGAATGATGCAAGTTCCCCTCCCTGCCCTGAGGAGGAGGAGGAAAAGGAATTGGAGGAAAGTTCATGTTTACACTCGGGTCCCCCCTCCGCCGCCCGCCCTGTTCTTTGGCATCCTGCCCCCGGCAGCTGTTTTGAGAATCTCAGCTAAATTTATCCAAGGCTGGGAAGAAGGAGGCCTCTCCCCCCCACGACTCTGAGGATGCTGCCCCTCCCACGGGGGGAGCAGAACAGGATCTCTCTTTGTCTGAGGCAGCAATCCCCCCTCTGCCTGCTCTGCGCTGCGGGCAAAGTCCCCTTCCGCCCTGCCACGTCCCTGCCTCTTGCCCCTGCCGCTGGTTGGCCACCTGTCCTGCGTTGCACTGGGCTGCTGGCAGCAGCTAGTCTGGCCCAAAACAAAGTCCAGCTGCCGCAGCCAATCGGGGTGCCACTAAGTGGGGGTGTCCCTAGGCAACCCTGCAAGAAGCTCGGTCAGGTTTTGCAAATACGCTGGTGATCCCTGGACCCTGCATGCCTGGAATACGAAGGAGCTGGGCCTTTCTGAGCACACGCAGAGGGCTTTGGATGCTGACCCCGGTTCACTGGGAAGAGTACTTGTGGGCAGCTTCCCTCAGTTTTCAGCCTGGCTCAGCTGAATGCTTCCGGGCAAGGGGCAGTGGCGCCGGGGGTGGGTCATCATTTGTTCTTGGTGTGGCAACTTCAGCATAGGGGTTTCCCGACAAAAGCGGGCCAGTCTGGTGGCATCAGGGTGAGGGGGCAACACTCAGATTAGGGCATCTTTTTTTCCCTATGCCCACCCTTGATTTGAGAGAAGAGGCTGGAGGGCCCCTCCGGTTTCTAAAGCAGAGAGCCATATTCCTCAGCGGGAAGCCCCCTGAGCCCGAGGGCTGGTATCTGTGCATGTGGACGTTCACTCAGATGCGTTAAGCCTTTGGAACGCACGCGGGATGTTCCTGCAAGGAAGTGGTTGCAACAGCCCACTGTACGTCCGGGTTCTCTAGTCATGGAAAGTGATTTCAAACCAGCCTGGGCTGGCCTCCATCCTCTGTAGAAGTGTTAGTGTGTGTTTGCGCGCACGCGTGTGTGAGAGAGGGATGCTTCTCCTTTTCATTGGCTGCCCTGTATTTGGCTTTCCTTAATTTTGTGGTTGGCCCTTAATGCTGCAGTCGCCTTTGGGCCGGGATCTCTCCTGGGTCCCTGCTGTGTCAAAATGCAAATCCCATTAAGACTGGAAATGAGACTGTTTTGTCAGCACACGCAATGAACCCTTAGGAAACTGTTCCTCTGATGCAGAGGAGGGAGAATTAATCCCTCCGGACTGGAGGGCTTAAATGAAGCGGATAAGTGTCTCCTTATCTAGATGTCCTTGACCCTACAGTGCCAGCAATCATCAGTGGGAATTACTGTAAATCGTTACGCACCGTACTAGTGCTATGTGCATTATACATTATTGTACACAACAATGGTACGAAACGGTGCTGTCCAGCTTCGGCAAGAGGTTGTACCTGGATCTGAGAAAATCAGTCTCAGTAAGCACCTGTAAGAGTTGTGCCGCCAAAAAGCGCTGTCTTGTCAGGAGTGTTTGGACCGATGTACAAATGGGGGCAGGGTTTGGGTTGTGGCCCCATCTTGCATCCTGAGCTTCCGGGATGCCGCTTAATCTTGTTTACTCAGATTCCTCTTTGCTCCATTGGAGGTTGAATTCCAAACAAGCGATTAGATGTTGGTTTGTTGTTAAACTGTGCATACTGTACAAGGGCTGGTGAAATTATGTAAATAAGCGTTTAAAATTGCACAAAGCTTGGGCTTAGATTTATTAACACCTGGAGAGCCCAAATATCAGCTCAAAAGAAGCAAGTTATTATACAAGCAAATGTCTTTGTGAACCAAAAACAGCTCAAGAAAAACAAGCAGCAGGGTTGAATCCCTGATCTTCCCTTTTGACTTATATCATACTGGAAATGCTTTAATTTACATGCTTGCGTGGAGTTTTTGCTTTTTAAGAGGCTGGGCTTTTGTGTTTTAATATCCGTGGTCGCAAACCAACCGAGAATGGCTTTACGATTAGACCCTGAAGATGACTGCATCTAAGCCAGGTGATCCATCCAGAGTTTGCACACCTCTGGAAGCGAGGGATCGCCCCTTTCCCTGACCCTTCACCCCTGAAACGGAGACTTGGCGAGTTGAGTTGTGGTTGAACAGAGAGTGTGGGAAGGGCTGGATCTCTCCAGTCTGCAGACCGGCTTCCTTAACACGTGTGTTAGTCCATTCTGACGGTCTCGCTTCCCACCCTCTCTTCTGGCTTGCAGAGCTTCCGACTGGCTGTCATGATCTCTTCCTGGAGGGGCAACAGAACAGCGGGGTCTTCGAGATCCGGCCCCCCGGAGCCCAGGCTTTCAGAGTCTTCTGCGACATGGGTAGGCTCGGCTGGGGTGTACAGCCTGGATGCAGACGTCCGTGCAGCTGGGAGCTGGCTGACTTGACTTGCGGGGAGTGCAGGGGTGTGTTTGCGTGCGTGCATGTTGCTTTCGCCGTAAAGAAATCAGGAAGAGTCTGGTCACACTTTTTCCGACTCACAGAAGCTGCTCTCTTGGAATAATATTTGTGAGTCAGAAGAGGTGCGATCAGACCTCATTTTTCACAACCGTAAATCAGCACTTGTGGCTAAGCACCAGGTTAGAAGCCAGGAGAAGGTGAGTTCTAGTCCTGCCGTAGGCATAAAGCTGGCTGGGTGGTTTTGGGCCAACCACCAGGAGATGGTGAGTTCTAGTCCTGCTTTACGCATGAAAGCCAGCTAGTGGGCTTTGGGCCAATAACTTTCTTTCAGCTCAGCCCAGCTCACAGGGTGGTTGTGGGAAAAGAGGAAGAGAAAGGAGTATTAAGTATGTTCACTG